>LDKF01000213.1:19951-35104 GCA_001026735.1 Rotylenchulus reniformis | reverse complement strand
TTAAAAATTTTTTTTTGTTTTTTTTTTAAATATTTTGCTCACAAAATAGTTAAAAAAGTAAAAAAAAAACATGAAAATTTTTTTTGGATTTAAAATGAACAGGGTCCCCCCTGTTGAATTTGTGAGTTTTCAAAATTATACACTTTTTAACTAGCGCCCTTTTTAATTTTAATTTTTCTTGTATTTAGATCCCAATTGTGAGCAATGTTCTGCATAGTTTGGAACATCACATCCGCCACAATCTGCCCAAATCATTTTTCGCCGTCGGCAGCAAAAGAAAGACGCAACAACGAACAGAGGCATCGTGGAATAACGGATTAGACAATTTTTGTTGGTTAAAATCATCGTCATATTTTTTTAAATTTATTTTTGCAATTTTTAGCAGAACAATTGCCCGTGTTCAGCTCTAAACAGCTCGCACTCCATGATGGGAATAACCCGTCCAAACCAGTGTATCTGGCCATTCTGGGCCGTGTTTTTGATGTGAGCAAAGGCAGGAAGCATTACGGCAAGGGCGGTGGCTATCACTTCTTCTCTGGTAAATTTTAATAAGCGAACACATGAAAACAATACTAGGTCGGTGCATAAAAAGTGAGCGTTTTGGTATTCACGTGAACACAGTTCGACAAAGAATGATCCAAAAAATCTACAAATTTCAGAAATGATACTCCCATATGTCCTCTACAATTTTGCTTTTATAGAAATTTTCATCCCTGACAAAAAGTTGGAGAAAAAATCGCGCAATTGGCCCAGGTCAGGTTTCAGACAGGAAATCGGGCTATTTATACCCACGTCTAATAGCCCAGTTTTCTATTTAAATGGTCGATATTTGTCATTTTCGCCCATAGGTTTGAAAAAATCATAAAAAATCAAAGAGTGGGTGAATCAAGATGCGGTTTTTTGTATTAGCTGTAATATCCTCTGGGTTATTAGACGGGGGTATAAATAGCCCTATTTCCTAACAAAAACTAGGTCTTAAACCCGAAAAACCGGTTTCGACATTTGACCTGGGCCAATTGCGGGATTTTTTTCTCGAACTTTTTTGCTTTTACACTGTTTAAATGTTTTTTTGCTGGATATTTATTTTCTATTCCAGGCAAAGACGCTACGCGATCCTTTGTGAGCGGCGACTTTTCCCCTGGCGGACTGAGTTCGGACCTCAGTGGACTGTCGGAGACAGAATTGTTGAGCATTCAGGATTGGCTGGCATTTTATGAGAAAGAGTACCGGCTGATCGGATTGCTGTCCGGACCGTATTATGATCAGCGAGGGCGGCCAACCGAATTACTCAAACAGGTGAAAAGGGTAAAGAGAAAGAGATCGATGGACGGGAAAATTGCTTAGGTAAGCTTTTTAAGATCGAATTTTTTGAATTTTTTTCAGTTTGGATTTAGTGAATTTTTGGCGCTATTTGAAAGGCGTTTGTATTTGGGACTAATGTCCCAGCATCCATTTTTGAGTCCTAGTGCAGTTTTGAGTTCAATATTTTTCCCCATAAAACCTTTCGAAAAATGATTCACCTAGGGTGGTTTTGGACGCTGAATCCAATTCTAATGTCCATTTTGAGGTAATGCATCATCTGACATCTTTTTTGACGTCAATGTCTTCAAAAAATTGACGTCTTTTGAGCGAGAATACATTGCCGAATAATATTATAAAATTGATTGATCTCGAAAGCTTAAAGAGATAATCCAATCATGAATCTCGGTTTTTAAGTTATAACTTTAAAAAATCCAGGTCTATAAGGACATCGAAGCAGCTAGGAGATGGAAGGAAGGACAGCTGAAGGCGCAACAAATATTTCCGCCGTGCAATTCCGAGTGGAAAAAGGGCATTGGAGGACGGGTTTGGTGCACGAGCAAAAGCGGTGGAATTGTGCGGGAATGGGTGAGTATAAACCAACATAATAGAAAATTGAGAATCCAATTGACTCATTTGAGGTCGGTGTTCCCAGAAAGTTGTACAGCCCAGGCTCCAAACAGTACAAATGTTCGCTTTTTCAATTTTTTTTGTACCTTTTTCATTTTTACTTTTCAGGCGTTTGTGTTAAAAATTTTGGCTCTCCATTATCCGGATCACCAGCGAAAGGCGTGGATTTAGCTGCTGGTCGTGGAGATTTGGACCATTCGGGGCTGGCCGAATATGAAGACTGTCCGCCGGATGCCAACTCATGCCGAATTCCAACCTGATTTTTCCTTAGGAATTTGTTCATACATCTCTTGTTTCTTGGTTCCCCCCAATTCCCAAATTAGCCTCCCTCCTCTAATCTTCTTGCCATTTTTCCTTTTCTCTTCTTCTCTTCACTGCTTTGTATTGTATCGTCCAGATTTGTTTATTTCTCTCGCCCCTCTTCCATTGTTATATATTTCCATTTTCTCTCTCGTTCCCTGTGTTTTCCCATCCTCGCCATCTATTCAAATCCCAGATGAGCAAAATTTAGGTCCCGCTCCTCTAAAAAAAGGATAAATGCCTCTCATCAATAAGCAAAGATATGCCAAAGTGCCAAAGTTCCTCCCTTTTCCACTTCACAATTGTATTATCTGTTCATTCGCCATCGCCATAATAAAATTCCCAAAGGAATTGGGTCAAAAATGGGATTTTAAATTCGGTACCATTTGTCCCATCTTTCCCTTCCATTTTTCTTCGTCCATCTTTTTCTTTTTGCCCTCTTTTTATGGCGCTAATCGATTATTGCGCCAACCATCCGACCGGCTGACAGCCCACCACAGAATAAGTAGTCTATCCATTAAGTCCCTTTCCCCCAATTTTATTTGTCGGAATCACTCAATGTCCATCCGCCGAATTGGGCCCAACCAAATACTTACACAATGTCGGGGGTTTCAGTCGGCCCATTTCCGTCTCCTTCCGTCTCTTTCTTTTCTCGTGTCTTTTTACATTTTCTTCTCATAAATAAAATTTCTACGCTAAATTTGGACGAAAAGGGACATGGCGGCCGTTGACTTTGAACGCCACAATTGGGCCAATGAACGCCGGCAGTCCCAAAGGGAATTGCACCGGAACGGCGGCGGAAGTCCGCAACTGCCGGTAATCCAATCACTCGGGGACAAATCCCAGAAATAATAAAATGGATTATGCCGGAATAGAACCCCCAGCAGAAGAGCAATCCATCCGATAATCCTCAACAATTCCCCGTTTTTCTGCTGAAGAGTGCCTCCGTCTCCTCCGCTTCCTCCTCCAAATCCGGTGCCTCCGCCGATGGAATCCCACATGAATTGGCCGCTGAAACGGCGGAAGAGCAACGGAGAAATGCGCGGGAGGAACGGTGGCGGAGAGAGAGGGAGGAGGACGCGCGGATGGTGGCCAAGATGGGCCGGGAGCTGGAGAGATTGCACGCGGTGAACAGAGGTGAATGGGAGAGGAGGGGAGGGGGGGATCCGGAAGACAAGCGGAAAGAGAAAAGATGATCCGGAAGGGGAGAAAAGCGGATGATCGGATCCAGGGGGATGACAGATCCGGATCCGGAAGAGTGGGGGCAGGATTGGGTGTCCGGAAGGGTCGACAGAATATTTGGCTCCAATTTCCAAAAATGAAATTATCGATCCGTAAATATCCCAATCCCCCGCCGCTGATTCCTCTGATTCCGTCCATCCATTTGTTCAGAACTCGAAAGACGTCTCTTTGTGGAGGCGCCGCGGGTCCAGGCGGAGATGGAGCGGCTGGGCCGGGAGTTGTCCGCTGAGCGGATGGTCAGCGCAGACTTGCGGCGCGAGTTGGGGATGGCGGTGAAGCGCAGTGCGCGACTGGCCCAAATGGTGGAGCGAAGTGCGCACATTCACAAGGAGCAAGTGGGACACTATGTGAGTGATCGGAGTGATCGAAAAGGGCAGAGAATGCAATGAAAGTGATCGGAACGGGGGGGGAGAGCGATCGGAGAGGGAGAAACAGGATGATCAGTGATCGGGGGAGGGGCAGGAAGTGGTATAGTATCTGATCAAGAGAAGAGTTGATCGGTGAACATGATCGGATAAAGTGATCGGGATAAGAGTAAGAGAACATTTAGGCACATATGATCGGGGAAAGAGAAATGTGAAAATGATTGGGAAGGGAGAGGGGAGATGATCGGGAGGGCAAAGGAATGGAAAGTGATGGGAAGGGAGGGGATTCCTGGCCAAAAGCATCCATTGCAGGAACAGAAGCTGGCGGAACTGCGGGATCAGATCCGGCAACTGAACGCATTGTTGATGGCCAAAACAAAGGTGGGAATGAGGAGGAGAGGGAAGGGACAAGAGCTCCTGGGCCATTTGCAGTCGCGCAGCATCGGCCCCACCGTGGCCCGCGTCGGCCTCGGCACCTGCGCTTCGTCCTCCGCCGCCCTTCCGCCGCGGCGCCGTCACTCCGGAGAGTGCGCGGGGGGAGACAATGATCCGGAATGGAGCCCAGCCGGACCCGCGTTGGCATCGGCGGGCCTGGACGGGCAACCCCTGGGCATTGACGCGCCCCATCGGCGGAATCGGCAACGGATGGGAATGATGGCGGGGAGGAAGGCGGCCAGGGACGGAGACGGATCAGTTGCCGGATGATCAGGACCGGGATGCTGATCAGATCAATCCGATCCACCCCCCCCCNGGGGAGTGAACGCGGGGGGCCGGTAGCTGTTGTAGTGCCGCACATTTTCGGTTCGGCCGTGGAAGTACCAGGGGACCCTGGGGAAAAGACAAAAATTGGCAAAATTGGAAAATGAAAACTGACGATGAAACATGGGACACACGGAGGAATCGGTAGTTAGACTGGGACCAGGGCTTGGTGGACAGGTTGAAGCTGTGCTGAAACACAACAAGAGTAAGAGAATTTGAAGGAGAGAAAGGGACACGATGAGATACTGATCAGTAATCGGGGCCAAATCACGACCGATCACTCTCTGATCAATGTGATCAGCTCTACCTTATTCTCGTGTTCTTTGATCTCTCCAATCAAAGATCACTTCCTCATCCGTCTGATCTTCCATTAACGCCTAATATAAGTGCCAATCGGTGATCACCCCTCTCCCACCCCACTCAGTTCGATCGATCTCATATTCCTTTCCGTTCGATCGATCTCATATCAGTCCCACGGATAATCCCTGATCCAGTCCCTCTCCCGATCACACGTGAGATCTTTTCCCCTTCTCCTTCCCCCACCAATGACCAACCTCTCCAGCCACGTAGTTGTATCCAGCATAAGTACGCCGTTCGGTGGCCAATTTGGCTTCGGGCGCCATCACGGAGGGCTGAAGAAGCACTTAATTAGTCGGATCCCTTGATCAAGCAACTCCAATTCTGTCTGATCAATTCTTCTCGCGATCATATGCAACCCCCCCACTTTTTGGATCTTACAGATCAGGAATGCTCCCCATCTCACGGCCCCGGACCCACCGTATACAGCGGCTGCTGACCGTACACCCTTGTGTAACTGCCTGGCCGAGTGTAGTGGTTATCTCTGCCGTAGATGTACCTGCGCAAAACAACCGATCAATCAATCCCCGATCAGATCAGCATCCTGATTGATCACTTGTAAATTGGGTAGGACCAGGTCCGGGCCTGGAATATGTCGTACTTCCGCACCTGAACATGGATTCATTGCCCCAGATTGTTCCCAAGATGGGCATTACCGGCTGGTTCTCCTGGTAATAGTTGACATTGGTGTGGTAGGGCACCGTGACGATGCCCAGCGGGGATCGGTAACTGTCCACGGAGCGGGATCGCCTCTCGTTGCGGATGTTCTGAATTTTCTGCGGCTCCGATTAGCGGTGGATGGAGGAATTTCAGGGCAGGGTATCCATAGCTCAGTGGGGTGGAAGGATGTTTTCCTTGTCCCAGGAGTCGTGGGTTCAAGAGCTCGAAAACTGTCTCACCATTTAGGATCGCAAAACGTACCTAGGCTCACTGAAACACTTATCTCTTTGGCGATAGGTTACAAGGTTCAATTCCCTTCAGAAAACACTCCTTTTTGGCCTTTTAAAGTTTTCATAGCCGGGGGCCGGGGACCTCTCTGGCTGAGTGGATAGCGTCCTTTTGACCCTGTTTGAATTGGGTCGCGGGTTCGAATCCCACCACATTGGATCCTTTTGTGCATTGTGCTTCCCTCTCCCCCAAACTCGCCTCGTATCCGGCCACATCCCTCACCGGCGTGAACGACCGGCGCACACTGTTGCACCACCGATCCACACAGTCCATCGGAGTGTTCTCGCGGGACCATCGGGACAAATACTTTTCCCTGGGGAAAGGGGGGGGGACAATAATCCCGAATGCGAATGAATGATCTGACCCACCGACTGATCATGCTCAGGTCCGCGGAACGCGATCGGCGCATGCTCATTTTGATCAGTGATCAGCAGAATGGAGAAAGGGCCAAATTTGAGAGAGAGGGAGAGATACCCTGCTGGCAATGGGCCAGAAAAGGACAGGGTGTTTATTCTCTGCAAAAGTGCAAAAAACGGAAATAAATTCCAAGAAAATTGCTGGTGAAAGTGATCGAGTGGTCGGTTGTTGGTGATCGGGGGGGGGAGGATGGCGAGTGTTGGGTTGATTGCCGGAATGCTCTTTCCGGCTCTGCTTCTCTCTCTGCCCTCCCCACCCTTCCGTTCTCGTTCCCTTCCTCCCCCCGGGCCATATGCCTCCCTCCTCTTCTCGTCCTCCCTCCGCCCACGGATTTCTGATCACTTCTGTTTCTTTCTTTCTGATCAGCTTCTCCTTTCTTTTTGTTTATGCTTCTCCTCCCCTCCCCTTCCTCCGTCTATCCAGGGGCTTTTGGGTTTTCCCCTAAATGATTTACTTTTTATTGGCCAATCGATTCCTCCCCCTCCCCACTTGGCCAACACGTCAATGACTTTTGGAAGGGACCGAATCGGAGTTTTGAGGGGGAGAGCTTTGAAGTTTGTTTTTTTTCATTGGAATGTTCATCATCGGAGAGAAGGGAAGGGGATGAATGACTTTTGGCCCCAAAAAATAACACCAAAAAACGAGGGAACAGGGAAATGGTAAATGATAAAAGCGAAGGGATCAATCGATCAGTTGATCAATTAATCAATCAATCAATAAAACAAACAAATCGACAATTCTGCTTAATTGGTTGTGATTTCTTAAGGGGCAAACTTGGTCACCGGTTCATGTACAGTGAAATCCCGAGGAGAAAGCACCATAACAATTTCGCAGCAAAAATTGCCCAAAGTGATTGGACCATCGATCGATCAGATCATCCGATCCTCCGCCGATCATCGTCGTTCTTCCGCCGTCTCCGTTCCCTGTCCGGCCCTGTTGTCTTTGTCTTCGCCCTCCTGCAACACCCCCAGCACCTGGGCCACCTCCGCCACTTGGCCCAGCACATTCCGCGCCTCCCCAAGGGTGCTCTGCATTAGTCCCAGCTGGGCCTTCAGCAGCCGCACATTCCACGCAAAGTTCTCGCTGGCACGCCTTTAATCGCAGAAAATGATCAAGTGGGGCCAAACAAAGTGTGGGACATCACCGATCAAATTGGCATTGGTCAGGGGCCCAACACCTCTTGTCGTCCCGTTCCAAAAAAGATTCGGACCCAAAAAGTTTTTTTCAGATCAATTTCGAATCCAATATCCTGGGCATGGCAGCCTTCGGACCCTAAACCCCTGGCCAAAATCTTCCTCCTTACGTGGCCTTCTGGCCCTTCAGTCCGGCCTCTGCCGCCATTTGCGTTAATTCCCCGGCACAATCGGCCACTTTACGCGTCGATTCAGACAGCGAGGCGAACATGGCATCCGAATGTTGGCAGAGGGCCTGAAATTGGGAGGGCTTCAGTTTTTGTGGATTCGCCCCGTTCCCATTGGTTCAATGCTCGAAATTACTTTTGGAATTTTTGCAAATTCCCCGGACTTTCCCGGTGCTTACCGATGAGTGTGTGAGCAAAGCACCGAAGGCCGACAGCGCCTTTTGGAGGGAATCGGCGACGAGCGGAATGGCCGGGACACGCAGGCACAGCCGCTGGAAGGGGCCAATAGCCCATTAAAACCCATCAATTCGACACGTATGATTATCAAATTTACACCCAATGTCATCTGCAGGGTCAATTTTTATATGCGCAAAAATTTCTCAAATATGCGCATAAAATATGCACGAAAAAATGCCAAAATATGCTCAAAATTTTCAAAATATGCGCAAAATATGCATAAAAATTTGACTAAATATGACCTAAAAATGCAAATTTTTTGCTCAAAAATCGTAATAAACTAATTTTAAAGCGAATTTAAGCATATTTAAGGCATTTTTAGGTTAAAATTAACTTTATTACTTTTTTTTTGCAATTTTGGAGATTTTTTTAAAAAACAATGTGTTTTCTTAAGAAATTTGGCTATTTTTCTTGAAAATTATAATAGTTTAACCATTCTGGAATTTTTCAAAATTGCCAAAAAAATTTGAAAAATTTCCGAAAAATTTCAAAAAATGCGAAAAAATTCTTAAAATATGCAAAAATTTTTNTTTTTCTCAAAAAATGCCCAAAATATGCATAAATATGCGCAAAATATGCGAAATATGCAAATATGCACAAAAAGTCGAAAATATGCAAAAATATGCAGTTAGAAATCCATGCTAGAGCGTTCAAAACATGCTAAAAACATGTTTTACGTGATTTTCAGGCTGTTCTGAGCCAGCAAAAAAATATGCATTTGCATATAAAAATTGACCCTGATCATCTGTAAGCCACAAAATCCACCCAATGCCCATTAGGATCCTCCCCCTCTTTCCTAGTCCCTATTCCTCACATTTTCGTCGATGCGCACAACAGTGAAGGGCCTTTGGGGCTGTTGCTGGGCCCCTGCCGGTCCCTCGCCGTCCTTCGTGTCCATTTGGCCAACTTCAAATTAAATTTCCAATTTGGCCAATTTCAACTTTGGGCCCTCGCCCCCCCCCTCCCACCTTCCTTGGCCATTCGCCCGTGCAGCCTGACCATTCCCTGGCGAACTGTTCCGTTGGGCCCCACCCCGCTCTCCTCGTTCCACACATTCTGAATATTTTGATTTGGCCAATCATCCCTTTAGGGGTCCATCCCCTTCTCCCCCCGATCACTGACCATTGCGCTCTCCAAGGCGCCCCTCAGCTCGATGAACTTCACCAGGGGCCCCGTGGCGTTCCGGAACAGTTCGTCCATGGCCCGCAGGCCCACGCTCTTCATCCCGGTCTGCACCCGACTCGTCTTGCGCTTCACCGACAGTCCCCGCTTCTTCGGCTTCTGAAGAGCCAAATAAACAATGAAAGGCGGGGGATCGAGATTGGCCAAAGATCAGTGATGGGATGATTGTGAAAAAATTAGGAAAATATTTTTGAAGCGAAATTGCAAAATTAGGCAAATAATTTTGGAGCGAAATTGCTGATTGTGAGCTAGTTGCCCAGCAGAAGTGCATTCGACTTGGTCCTATGGAAAAGAACAAGGGATGACTGGGATGAACCCAGCGTATGCCGACAAAATCGCGGGTCTACCACTGAGCTATGGCTGCCTCCGGAGAGCTTTGCAATTAAGGGATGATCCGTCCTTTAGGCTTGAATAATGAGGAGGGAGGAGAAGGGTATGGCGGCTACTTGGATGACATCCATCAAGATCAGAAGAAATTTTGGTCAATCATGTCCATGGCCTTGGAGTTGTGTTGGTCCTGTTCCCGACACCGCCAAAAGTGACTTCTTACCCCGCCGCCCCTCCGATTTGTGATGGCAATGTGCACGAAAAGGGTGCTGGCCTCCAGGGGGTCCCCCTCGTTGTTCAGCAACGGAATGTGCCGGTACCCGCTCTGCAGACACTCGAAGGGGATGGTGTACTGGCCGATGAACTGCAAAGCGGAAAAGGCCAAAAAGTGTATTTTTGGCCAAATGGCCGGAAAAATGCCCCCCATCTCCTTCCGCTCACATCGTCGCCGATGAAATCGTCGTCCAGCACCAAAAAACGGACCAACGCCAGCTCGGGCACCGA
Source organism: Rotylenchulus reniformis (assembly GCA_001026735.1). Classification (NCBI taxonomy): domain Eukaryota; kingdom Metazoa; phylum Nematoda; class Chromadorea; order Rhabditida; family Hoplolaimidae; genus Rotylenchulus; species Rotylenchulus reniformis. Next base: position 25,177 of record LDKF01000213.1, on the reverse strand, counting down.
AATGGTGAACTGGAAGCTCTCGTCGAAGCTGGGGTTGAAACTGTCGTTGCGCACCGTTTTGCTGCGCTCTTCCGCGCAGTCCGCCGGCACCCCAAACACCTCCAACACCACGAAGGGGTCCTGAACCGGAAGATCCGGAAAGTCCACCCTTTCCGTCTTTCCGCCTTCTCCCCCCCCCAACGGACCAATCCGGTGTCGCCCTTGGCGGTGGAAGCACGCGGTCGCGGCAGTTGCTGTGCCGACAGCACTTTCAGGTGCAGAATTTGGGACTGCGCCGGCACGCGTCTCCGCCCCTCCGCTCCGCTCGCCTCGTCGATGGTTCCGCCGTTGGTTCCGTTGCCCATGGGACTTCCGCCAGCACTCTCTTCACACATTGGCGCCGGCTTCAGCACGTACCCACAGCCCCCGTTGGCCAGGAATTTGCCCTGAATTGGCCAAATTTGGCCCCAACTGCTTCCAACTATCCCTTTGCCCCTCACCTCTTGAAGGTCCATCATCAGGCCCGGGGTCTGATAATTGAGCGCAACAAAGGAGAAGCCGAAGTTCCAGAACTCCTGGGGGTTCAAGTTGGACGAGTCCACGCGCTGGGCATTGGGTGTGACCCGTACGAGATGGTTGCGGTAGACGGAGGGCGGATGAGAGTGGACCAGACGGAGGCTGAAGCGGACTGAGGGGCATAAAGTGGAAGGATTCGGGAAGGGGGAGAGAGAGATGGGTGTGAGTGATCGGGATAATCTCGAGGGAGTGATCAAAGGATCGGCATAATCGCAGGGGAGTGATCAGTGTAAGTTCAAGGACTGTGATCGAGCTGGTCTCAGAAGGGATTCAAGGAATTTAACGGGTATTGGGGATTGATCCATGGCATGATCAGTTGATTAAGGGGTGATAAAGGCGATCAGATCTCAGATGGGCGCGCTTATCAAGGAAAATGATCAGGGTACTCATGGTGATCAGGGAAAATCTGCAAGGCGATCTCCATGACTTGATGACCTTCCAATTGGTCTAAGCCCTTTCCGCCTCCCCCCCCCCCTCCACCGTACCAATCGCCCTCCGCCATGGACACAATGTGCTTGCGCGGCGACCATTGGGCCAACTCCGAGGCCTCGCGGGCCCGGCCGAACACCGCAAAAGGGGCGATCAGGTCGCGCAGAGGCCGGATCAGCGGAATGCGCCGCGGGGGCGGCGGAGGGATGCCCAGGCAAAAGTCGCGGCCCAGACCGTGGACCAGATCCGCCGCCTCGTCCTCTTCCTCCACCTCCCCAATCTCCGCCGATCCGTCGTAGCGGGGACCCTGAAAATCCGGAAAGGGATAGTCTGAGCAATGTTCCGGACCCAAAAATGGCCAAAATCTCCGAATTTGGCCCAATGCTCACGCTGAGAATGATCTTTTGCAGGAATCTCTTGGGCGTCGGCGTCTCCTTGGCCCAATCGGTCGGATCCTGGAGGGGCCGGTACAGTCGGGGACCCAACTTTTGTTCCAGCAGGGAGAGCAGACGGAGCTGGGAGTCCGGGGAGGGCAAGTGATGTTCGAGTCGGATGAACAGGGGATATCTGCAGGGAAAAATAGGGATAGGTAGTTAGTAAAAGTGATTGGTGGAATGATCAAGGGATTATCGGTGATGGGGAGGGGGAGGTGATCGGTGTGCATGATGGAGGGGAATGGGACAATCAGTTGAGGATGTGATCGGAGTGATCAGAGCGGGTGGGATATGGTGATCGGGGAATTACAATATATAGAATGGGAAGGGGACAAGGGGCTGATGATCGGAAGATGGGAAGGAAGGATGATCGGAGAGTCCGAATGATGGAGGAAGGGAGGTCAAAGATCAAACCATTTTGGAGGTCAAAGATCAAACTATGATGGCCAGGGATGATAAATTATTTGGTTGATCGAGTGATTGGATTCTATCACAGGAAAGGATTCCCTGTTCTCGTGCTGGATGTCCGACATGACAAGACAATGTCAAATGAATCAGTGCCAAGTCTAACCAACACTGACCTTGTCCTCTCGAATGCCAGCTCCGCAATCACATCCAACACTTCGGGCAGCGGCACTTTGGAGGTCAAAGTGCCGCCGTTGAAGATGGCCAACTCGGCCCCTTCGGCCTCCCAAATGTCCAATTCGATGTAACGGCTAAAAGTGCCAAAATTGGCCAAATTCCGAAAGTGTCCCCCCCCCCTCTCTCTCTGACCAATTGCGCTTCAGGGCACTTGTGTAGCCATCCAAAAAGAATTTTGGGAATTAAAATTGGGAAATTTGAAATTCGCCAACCCAAGGAACTGGGCCCCTTCAACTGGTCCTCCACCAGATAAGTGTTGAAGGAAGTTGCTGAATGAGGGGGAAGAGAGGCCAATAAACATCGGGTGATCTGATCAGCAGAGGGAAAAAGCGAAAAATGGTCTACTAAAGGTCTCAAAATAAGCTGAAAATAACCATAATTTGTACTAGGGTTGTAGGACGGGTCACCGCGGGGACGGGGACTGGCGACCTTCGCGGGGACGGGGACGGGGAGCAGGGACCCCGCGGTAACCCTAATTTGTACTAATTTAGTTGTTCCCGAAAAATCGCGCGATCATTCAGATCATTCAGCGTATCAATCCAATTTGACACGGCCTTTTAAGAATTTTCATTTTCCCCATTTCCAATGATTAATTGCCCAAACTGACAGATGAAGTAGTGGGAGAAGGGCCGGGCCATGTCCTGGCACACACTCTGGTGCAAAGGGTCGAAGGCCGAGTTGGCCTGGGACAGAAGGTAGTTGCTGAACCCATCGACCTGTCAGGAAGGTGGAGTAAGGATAGCGATTCGGTGAGCAAAGTTAAGGGAGCCGATCGATCGATCATTACTATTCTATGTCATATCCGAAAGAGTTGATCGATCGAACGATCAAGATTTGGGACCCTTTTGGATCGACTATTGTTGTCCTAATTGTATGTAAGATATGTGCGAAATTCAACTGATCAAGTTCACGCTTCTTATCAATCAACTTCTGGGGACCCAATCGATCGATGGACTTTCGGGTTCGGTTGGGCCCGAACGGGTTCAGGTTCTGACCGTCATCACGTTCAGCTCCCTGGCCTCCGCGGATGGCTCGCACTGGTCGATCAGGTTCTCGCAGAAGTCCACGCTGATCCCGGAAAGGCCCTGCTCGGTCTCCAGGAACAGTTGCAGATCCTTGAAGGGGGGGGGAAGCGGTAAATGGCCAATGGTCCGATCGGACTGATCACATTTGTGTTCAGGTAGTCCTTGTTGGCGTACCGGACCATCAGGAAGTAGATCTCCGGCCGCGTGGACAGGTCCTTGTACACCTCGATGAACTGGGCCTCGTCAATGCGTCCCCTTTGCGCGTCGCCGTTCTGTGCCGCCGTTGCGGTGCCAATCTCCTGCAAATTCCTTCCGTTTCTAGATGCTTTCATTCCGGATGCTTCTCTTCCCATTCCGTTTCCGTTTTTACCCCTTCCGTTTCCTTTCTTCCCCTTCCGTTACTTTTTCTTCCCCTTCCGGATCCTTTTTCCGGATGCTTCCCTTCCCATTCCGTTTCCTTCCCTTCCGTTTCTGCCCCTTCCGCTTCCTTTCTTCCCCTTCCGTTTCATTTCCTTCCCTTTCCGCTTCCTTTCCCTCCCCTTCCATTTCCGGATCCTTTGCTTCCCCTTCCGGATCCTTCCCGATTCGCCTGCCCACCTTCACTTTCTGCTTGACCCTCGGCGCCAGCAGCCGCGGGTTCAGCGCCCTCACCAGCCGGACCGCGGCCTTCTCGCTGATGTACCCCTTGGCCTCCGCGTCCACCTCCCGGAACGCGTTTCCCAGCCATTTTTCGCGCAAATTCGACGGAACGGCGGAGAAAGAGCCGCGNTTGGCCCCGTCCGGGCCCGGCACCGCACCGCTGGCCAGCGCCATCAGGCCGGTGACCCAAATGTTGGCGTCGCCCGCATTCAGCGCGATCAGGTCCAGACACTCGTGGTCGTCCCCGTGGATGATGGAGAAGGCGCACTCCTCCTGAAAATCAGATTAACGGGGGTTCTGTCTGTTTGGACTTGAAATTCTTTTTCGACCCTTTGGGCCGGTCTTTCCGGTAATCTTTCCCCGTGTCAGACTTTTCCGGATCCGGTTGGGTTGGTTCGAACCTGAATCTCCGCGGCGATGCCCGCCTCGGTGACCCTGAGCAGCTCCGAGTTCCATCCCACCCGGACCTCCTTGATGGCCTCGATGGCGATCCTGGCCTTGTGGGGCTTTTTGTTGGTCGGCGTCCACCGGATGTAGGCCATGTCCGCGTCGAGCGAGAAAATGCGGCGGAACTGACGCACATTGGTACGCAGCTTGACGAGTTCGGTGCCGGACTGCATGACGCCGAGACAGTCAGCCACTGTCCGGGGAGGGGAATTCGATAAGAACCCCGAAAAAACGGAAAATCGAACCAAAACCCGAGGAAAATCGGGGAAAGATCCGAATAAAAGTTTAGAACCAGAAAGTCACGATTCAAGTTCTTATGATGGAAATCTGATCACTGGTAAAGCCCCCGGAGGAATCGCCAAAAAGGTCCAAATTCCCCTCAGAGATCGGGAGTTCTCTGTCCAGGAAGATTTTAGTCATTAGGCCGAACTTGTCGAACTTTTCAGAGATGTCAAGGTTTGCAATGAATTCGGGTTCGGACCCGATCCGGTCCCTCTCCCCCTGCCCTTCCCTCACCATTGGACACCACCCGTTTGTTGTCCGCGTTCTGTGAGCAAAAACTGACGGTTTTGCGCCCGGCCGGCGACTTTTGCCGGCTGGCGGTGCCGGCGCTGGAGGGGCCGTGTTTTCGCAAGGAACTGCGCAAGGGCGAATTCCTGAAGGGGAGGGGGAAGTGATCAGGAGGGGGAGGAAGGGGATCGAGTGATCGGATTTGTGGGGTGCTGATCAACTGATCCGATCCATCTTCTCCCACTTACTCACTTGTCAAAGTGACGTCGTTCGTTCAATGACATGAAGTGAGGGGAGGGAGAAGGGGAGGATGAGACAATGGAATGGTGCTAGTGCTAGTAAGGCGTTTCGCTGGAGGGAAAGGCTGCTTGGACAGGGGGGGAGCTGATGAGAGAGAATGGATGGGAAGAGATGTGATCGGAAGGATGAAGGAAGTGGGGATGATCGGAAGGGAGGAAGGGGATGAAACTCGGAAGGGAAGGGGAACTGAAGAAGAGAGCAAGGATGAACAGAGGTGATGTCAGCAGAAGTGGAAGTGGGAACAG
>LDKF01000213.1:2217-12497 GCA_001026735.1 Rotylenchulus reniformis | reverse complement strand
GATGGCATAGACCGAGGGACGGGGCAGGGGTCAGCACTGTCCGGTCCTTCCCAATTCCCATCATAATAATGACGAATGAATGTTCATCGGCACAAAATGGACACTTTCATTGGATTCCTAATGGATTAAAAATGCCATTACTTTTTAGTTTTTTCAACTTCAAGCCCGGGAATTGTTTTTTGGACCTAAACGTTCTGTGAAATCAACTTATATTTTTTCTTTCGGGTTCAACCCTGTCTACCTGTTTTGTGCCGTTAAAATGTAAAATCGGTGTAAAAATCCTGTAGAAATCAACTATTATTTTCGATGCTATGATTTTACGACGCGTAAACATTCCATATTAAATTATTGTTGTTTGTTTCTTTTTCCTCGATTTATCCACTTTTTTATGTGATATTTTGCAAGAAGGAATTCGCTTCAAAAGACTATAGAAAAGTCCATTTCTATCGAGAAACTATTTTAATTTTATTTTTTAACTCATTTGCATATGTATAATTGACCTTTAATAACAGTCTCTGAATGTCGGAAAAGACCCTTTGCACTCTTCCAACTTCAACCACAAAGGAAGCCGCCAGGACAACGGGGTTCCCGTCGCCGGACATCGGGGCCATCAGCAGACAGTCGCCAGCTGAAAGGATGCCCCACATCGCTCTCCCGTCCACCTCCGCCACCCCCCTCTTCGGAGCCCATCCCCTGATGTCCCCTCCGGCCATCCAAGCAATCGCTAACACGTGGGTTTGGGAGGGCCATTATCTAACAAGGGTAAGGACTAACGAACTCAAACTTCAAAAAGATTATCAAATTAAAAAATCCATCGGTCTTTAACTTTTTTGTCAGCCCAAAACCAATTTCTACTTTATCGATCTAAATATGGGGCATTATTTTTTGTTGATGATTTTCTCATTTTCCATTTTAGTCTGCTCTCCCAGAGTCCCTTGTTCAACCCTGCCTTCAACCCCTTGGCTGCCTTCGCTTCTCCACCCGATCTCGCTCGTGTTCAACAATGGTTTCAGCAGCACAACAGTCCCTACACAAGTCCAAACCAGTCAAGTGTGAGTTCACCGAAATAAAACCCATTGAAATTTGAGAATTAAACCATTTTTATTTAGTTGTATATTTTATTAATTTCAGCAATGTGACACTATAATATGCCCTGGGGTTGTGAATAAACAATTGACAAAATTGACAATCGATTTTAAGTTTCGAATTTTAATACCTCTGCCATCAGTCCGTAGCTAGGAAAAGGGAGGGGAATCACCTCACCCCACATGGGAATAGGGACTTCCGGAGAAAATTTAGAAAATTAACATGGTTTTTTAAAAGAAATTTCACATGTTCTTCAAATTTTTACAAAAAAACTCCCTAAAAATTTAACAGGGACCCTTTGATTTTTCAGCTTCCCACTGACTATGGTCCTACCTGCCTTGCCTTAATTCCTAAACTTCTTCTTAAGACCCCGTCGCTGATCAGCAATCTTTCCGAATTGAGCATTCTCTCCGGCGATAGCTCCTTCACTCTCAACTCCCAGCAGTTGAACAACAAATTCGGCAAAACGGACGAATTCTTGGACCCGAAGAGGGACCAACAGAAATTCATCGAATGTTTTCTCGAAACTGTCAGAAACACTGATCAGGTATTCTGATCATCAATCCGAACTGATCAGAGCATTATTTTTATATTTTGACTTTTCTTAAGGAAATGTTCATTCGGTCGCTCAAACCCCTGAAAATGTTTGCCGATGCAATTGTGAAACAGAAAATCCCAATGGAATTCGATCAGAAGAATTTTCGCGAACTGATAAAGTACCATTTTCAATCTGAAAACCTTACTTAATAATCCGTTTTTTAGAACACTGATTGACCAGCTAACTATTCCAAAGGAACAAAGGGTGATTGATTTTATAGGCACATTTCTCACCTAATAATTACTTAAAATATTACAGTTAATCAACGCGATCCTGGACATTTTGTTCATTCTGATCAACCAACAACAATTTGAAATGGCAAGTTTTTTTTTAATATATTTATTCGGGGAGAACGAGAGGGGTAAACCATACCAGCTGCCGGACCACCTCTTTCCCCTTTTAACTATATGTCCGTTCCTCTATTGTTTTATAATATCTATTCCTCGATATCGGATATAAATGCTCAAAATAATTATTTATATTTACTAATTTTTATAAATTTTTATTCAACAGGTCATTCGTGAACGGAAGACCCCGGTGCTTAACATTTTTGTCCACCATTTTTACCGGATTGCCGACTCTATCATCAAAAACAAAGAGGATCAGCATCAGTTGAAGGCCCTCCGATCCATCCTTTGGATCATCCATCGCTGTCTTTCGTTAGTGAAAGACAAACAAAGCATTCGCACCGNCCCCCCCCCCACCTTTAGGGGGGAATATTGATTGATTTATTTATTCTATTTTATTCTTCATTTCTGTTCGGGCTGATTTGTAAACCTGTTCTCCTTATCAGATTCTGATGCACAAAATCACCACGCTTGAAGTGCTTTCTGCCAAGGAGGACAACCAGCAGGACAACTTGGTCCGCCCTCTTACCTGTCTGAAGTTGGTCAGCGACACCCTTGCCACCGCCAACCAGCAGGATCTTTCTCTGGCAGTCAACCTTTGCCTTATGGCCACTTTCCCTCCGCGCGAACCGAGGACATCCGTGTACTGGACCAATATTCTCAACGCACTCGGATTTTTACGAAACGCGGCAGTGCTCAATAAGCAGGCCAGGGTAGGAGAATAAGGAAAAAATGAATTTTTGGGGGGATTTACACTTCATCCCCATTATTTCATCCCTAACAAGCATTCATTCTTCCATCCCTTGTAAGCATATGTTCCATAAAGCAAAATTGCCATTCAATGATGATAAGAAACGGTAGAGAAAGGGAAGAGATGTTTTGGATCCAAAGCAACAAAATTCCGCGATTATCCTTGTGTTGAGATGAGAGAAAAGAGACCAATGGAAGAGAAGGAAAGTGAAAGGCGCATCTCAATGGATATCTAGGAATGAAAAGATAAATGGAGTGAGTAATAATGAAAATTGGCCATCGCTCGCTCCCTCGCACCTTGTCGATCGCACTCCCCTCTCCCCCGTTTACTTAAGAGTATTTTCGGATTCCTTTTGAATTATCCTCTTTCCATTCAAATGGATGACCAAACCCTTACTCCTTACCAACTTTTGTTTTAGGATTACTTGACAAATTTGGAGAGTGGCAGAGCGGTGCAACATTTTGGGGATTTGGCCCGTCAATGTTTGCACGTGGTGAGCACGGAAGGTGAGACGGACAAGGTGAGCAGACTGAAGAAGGCTCTGTCCATGCTGGACGACACGCTGGTGATCCTGGCAGCACTCAGCAAGGAGATGCCCGACGGCACTTTGACCGCGGGACAGAAAAATGCCGCAAAATTGGTCCGTAAAATGAATTGATTAAAAGAAAATTTTTTTTGCTTATTAGGAACATTTGTTCAAAAAAATTAGTTAAATTTCATTGCGTTTTTTCTCATTTTACTTCCTTTGATTTTTTCCCTTAAGATTGCCAGCAATCAGACTATCTTGCTCATCTACCAATATATTCTACGAATGGACACAACTTCCACAGCAAAATACCAAAAATCAGTTCTATTGGTGAGTTTTGATCAGATTGAATTTTCATTTTATTTTTTTAAAGAAATTTTCTTTCAGAGTTTGAACAGGATCGGCAAAGCTGGCGCCATCCCACCAGCCTCCAATCATCAAGATCCTCAACTTGCTGAAACATTGCTCAATTTTCTGTTTTCCCGTTTCGATTCGAAGGATGACGGGAAATTGGTTATAATATATTTACGAAATATATTTTGACTTTTTCATTAAGCTGCTGCTTAAAATGTGTGCCGAGGTACTCTACAAACTGATTGTGGCCCCTGACAGGCGTCATATGGATGTTATAACACCTATAATGAGGTAAAATTCATATTTTATCGATTTATTATCAATCAAATTCCAGTGGGGGAGTCTTCCAACCCTTCGATTTGCTGCATTCCATCACCAACAACAACATGGACAGTGACCTCTACTTGGCAGTGCTCAAAATCATCAAAGAATTGTGCAAGAGAGAGGCAACTTTTGGATCGATTGTTCCCAAATTGACCATCAAAAACCATTTTAGCCAACTTTGAAGTCCCAATGGTCTGCCAACATTGCAAACGTGAGCTTCTTGGAATCAAACTCGGCCATGTCGAGCAACACCCAAATTGGTAATAAATGAAATATTCACAAAATCGGCACGATTTCCTCAATAAAACAATGATTATTTGGTTTTTTTAGCCCGTTTGTGCACAGAAGTCCTGGAAATGCTGCATATGGGAGAGGTGAAGGAGTTCCAAAAATTATCATTTTTTTTGTCGAGAGATCAATGCGTATATAACTAATTTCAGGACTCGTCGATCTGCGACTTTTTCCCCTTTTTGGAAAATAACTGACTCTCCGCAACATCTCTGACTGACGGGTCTTCCTACTACATTCTATGCCCTTTTTCTCCCATTTGAATTCCACTTTCCCGTCCATTGATACTCTCTTCCCCCCCCCCCATCTTACAAGAGACAAGAACATCATTGTCCATTATTAGAGTGATCTTTCTTTCCCTGGTAGATTGCACTCAATCCATTGGGAATAGAAACTTTGGTCAATTGTATGTATCATAATTCATAAATTATACATTTATTCAATTGTTTGTTCCATGGTAAAAATGAAACTTTGAAATTATAATGTTTTGTTATTTTGATCAAACGAAAAAATATACGAAAAATTGCCTAGAATGTCAACAGTAATTTTCACGGAATTTTTTAGAGAAAAGTAGACAATTGGTAGTATGAAGAACTAAAGAAATATAAAAATGGAGGCAATGGATGAGGAGGAGGCGATGACCAATGGAGTGGCGGAGGGCGAACTTTCACAATTTGCGGTCAACGGCGAGCAGGCGCCACTTCTGTTCCAGCTATCACACGTTGGCGGATCTCAGCCCTTCCTCATGGGGCCGCCTTCGGGTCCGAATGCTCCGCCGCCGTCGTGAGATTATTGATTTTTGGCGCATTTATCGATTGATCTTTGGTGATCTTTGTCCCTTTCAGCTCCTGTGGCACTGGCAGTGAGCACAGTCTGGGCAGCAGTGCGTGTCCGAGTCCGGGACCGATGAAACGCTTTCGCCAAATTTACGGTAATGAACAGCAGCAGCAGCAGCAGCCGACAACGGGAACAGGAGTTGGAGCAGTACCCGCAAAACAACAGCGGAAACCGAACAGAAATGCAATGAATTGGACCGAAAATTGGATCCAGAGCCACCACTGCGCCTCCCAGCCCAGCACTTCCTCAGCTGTCAATTTTACTTATTTTTCTCTTTGTTTTTGGATTATTTCTTTTGATGATTTTTAATGCTTTTAGGCCCCCTCCATCGTTTCCACCACAGGCTCGGCTGTCACCCAACTCAGCGCACTCAGTGTCGACACCCAACTCAGTGTGGCGGTGGACTTACTCAATTTGGAACCCAATGAAGGATTTCTGCAACAACAGGTGAAATGGATCATCTTTTTCACTTTTTCGTGTCATTGATCGCTACCCCTCGAAATCCCCCAGTGATCCATTTTTGAAGGTGTCCTTGATCGGTTAACCCGGTCGGCGACCATACCTCGGCAAGGGGGTGGGTCCGAACCCCCTCCCCCCACCCCCCACCCGCCGCAATCGAGAATTTTTCCCTTAGGCCACCTCGCACGGGGGTGGNGATTTAAAAAACTTAAACAAAACAAAAAACTGATCAAACTTCTTAAGAAAAAGTTCTAAAATTCCAAAAATTTCTCCGGCGGCCCTTATCAGGGCCGCCGGCGCCCTCAAAAACAATGAAATTCTTAAAAATAAATGCCAAAAAAGTGATGAAATTTCTTTTAAAAATCATGCTAATTTTTCAAAATTTTCTCCGGCGGCCCCTATCGGGGCCACCGGCGTTCCCCAGACCCTGAAAAATTTCATAGAATTGCTTTAAAGTTGAAGTATAATTTTTTCTGAAAATCAAAATAGCAAAAAAAATTCTCCGACAGCATGTTTTTAAGAAAAATTTGACACCTCGCTGAAAAAATGGGGTCTGACCTCCCCCTTCACCTCGCACCTCGCAGGCCCCCTCGTTGACCCCCCCTTGCCGAGGTATGTCGGCGACAGAACACCGTTCGAACTTTGTAAATTCCCCTGAAAAAAATTGAACCGCCAAAAAGAAAAAAAACTTAAAAATTTTCGAGATTTTTTGAATTTCCGTTTACAGAAAACTCAGTTTTTCTTTCCCTTTATAATCTGATCCCTAACTTTATTCCCAAAATGGATGAGGTCAGAACCCAATCCCTTCCCTTACTCATGTCCTTTTCTCTTCTCCAGCCAACAACTGATCAGTCCCTTCAACCATCGGCACACATCGAGAATGTGGACCCATCCTACTTCCACCAAATGCACTCCTACCTCACCCAGATTGTGTGCAATTTGTCCACAATGGACGAATCTCTGGAACACGACGCCATCTATCGTCTTTATCGACTCGGAAAGGAACAACAATTCGTGTACTGCTCGGAGCCGAGCCAAGTTATGTGCCAGATCATTCAGCGCCTGGTCGAGATCATTTTGAGGCCAAATACTAGGCCCAGATCGCGGTCATTGGTGCTGAATGTGCTGGGCAAGGTCGCCTCGGCCGGCAACGTGTGCCTCGGTGCCATTCGGGCCCTTGAACGGGCCGACCGTGGGTTCTTTCTCAATGCCATCATCCTGTGTTTGAGGTGTGTCATCGACAATATCAGCTTATTGTTTTTTATTCATTTTGAAAGTTAAATATGTAATTTTGTTCATCTTTAGGTCTGAAATCGAGAATGACGCGCGCTACGCAACCAACATTCTCAGCACTCTGTTCACCCACCCAGTCATGGGCGAGTTCTTTCGGCGACAAGCCAGGACACAGGCATGTCGCCGTCCCATTACTGATCCAAAAGTTACTTCATTCTGCTGTTTTTCAGCACGTAATTCGCGATTTGATGATGGCCTTGCACCAAGATAATTACGGGTTTCGGCATCGCTTTCTGCGACACATTTATTTGCTGATCAGGCCTTCTAAGGAGCTTAAAGTGAGACCAACTGTTGATCATTTCCCGTGGACTCCTTGTCATGAATATCAATTCAGCGCTTTTTCCACCAATCCAATGGCATGCACATCTGCTTGGATTTGTTCCAAAATTCCGTCGATGAGCCAATGCTCCACGCGTGTGCCTCGCTTGTTCTGCTGCTTGTTGACGATCCCACCGGGAGCACAATGGCTGACCATTTTGTCAGACTCAACGGCATCCAGGCATTTCGCAATTTTTCCAAATCTTTCACTTCGCTTTTTAAATTGTTCAGATACTCGCCCATCGTCTTGACCACGGCTCGCCCCGCCTGTTGCTGTCCATTGCCCGCTGTCTTGCCTCCGCCTCCGATTCTGACCAACTTGCCTTCCAATCAATCGATGATCCCATCCGATTGTCCATCCAGTTGTTGGCCTCCACCGACGGGGAATTAGTCAAGTACATTGTCGGCTTTCTCGCAAATATTCAGGCGAAAAATTCGAGGGCAAAGGTGGCTTTAACACAGAAAAATAAATTACAATTGAAATTAACCCTTTTAAGGCACTTATGCAAACACACGAGGCCATTCCCAATCTGCTGTTTCTGCTCTCAGTTTGGTCAAATTCGCCACTGCCATCGGTTCCAGCACACACTTGTATTAACAACAGCAACAAGGTGGATGAGAGGAAAGGCGGCCACAATGAATGCGAGATGTGCAGACATGTTATCGCCCAAAAGTATTTTTTAATTAATTCGACAAAATTAAATTGAGAATGCACCATAGTTGTTATTTTTTCAAAAATAATCATTATTTCTTACGATAATAATCAATCCTTGTTTTCTAAATTATTTTATTATCAGATCCGGCATTGACGAGCTCATCGACACCGTCCTGCTCGCTCTGTGCAACCTGACCAATGGGGTGAATGTTGACCCGATAGTCTCCTGTCTGGCCATTCTCGACTTTCGCGATGGGAATTCAATTGTGCTTTTCCATCAACTTTTGTCGACGCCCGAACTTTGTTCCGGGCTGGTCCGGATTCGGCTGCTCACTCTGCTTTCTCGGATGCTCACCCATTTGAGTTTGACCACGAACATTTTGCACCGAATTTCGACAATAAACAGCGAAATGAATGGCGGTTACGGTTACATATTCACAATGCTGGGACTGTTCTTCAATGCAGTCCAAAAAATCGTTACAAATCCAACCCAACAGGTTCGAAATTTGTAAATTTATGGACATTAAATACTTTGTTCCCAGAGGGAGCTGGATCGGGATGCAAAGACGATAATTGCGCTTAGTCTCGGTATTCTCAAGGAACTCGGTAAACATCACACAATGTTTAAGACATTGGAAGCACTTCTCAGGTCCTATCATTTTGTTCATTTCCCATCCAATATTTATTTTGGAATTATTTTAGGGGCACTAACTGGAATCCATTTCTGCTGCTATGCTCATTGAAGGACGAGAAATTGGAGCTGTCCCTGTCGGAGTTCCTATGCCAGCTGTCCTTGTCCCCCGGATTGTTGGCAGAGTGGACCCATTTCGAGGATATAATCCGATTTTGCGCCGCAAATCATTCCCACATTACAAGACATATCAATATAATTTTAACCCGATTGGTGAAATTGAAATAACATTAACACCTACAATTCCAATTTCCCTTCATTGTTAAACGGGCAAGAACAATAAAAGCTCAAATATACAAAATTTGTTCATCTTTGGTATTGCTGTTGTTTTTGTGTGATCAATCACCTCGTCCATCACTCACTAGATAATTCATCTGCCCCTATTCCCTCACCACGGCCCATCTTCGTACATCATCATATCAGGAGAATTGTTCCTAAAAGCCATTTTATTGTTAAACTATCTGACAAAGGAACTCCATACACTGGGGTTATTTAATAAGCTTGCACGAATTCGTTATTAATCACACATAATAAACAAATGATAAAAATGATGGAGACTGAATGATGGAGACTGGTAATAAATTTCAATTTCGGGTAAGTGGAATGTTGGGAGAAAAGCGGAAAGCATATTAAAGAATTAAAGCAATGGAATATGTTCGACACATAACAATACGAGATCCGAATTTACTTTGGGAATTCCTCCTTCGCATTAGTAGGCTGGAAAAGTGATGTGGAGCACATCAGGTTCTTGATGTATTTTCCTAGTACCATATTTTCCGAGCGCAGTTTTGTGCTTTCATCCCGCACACTCTCCACTCGGTGGCTCAAATCTATAAATAATGGGATGGACAAAATGATGGTACTTCTCTGGTTCACCCCTCCCCTGAATATTAGATTTGTCATATGATTTCATCTAAACTATGATTTAATCTCATTTTTATTATTTAAATGAGATCAAACTTTGTTCCTATACCAAATAGATTAATTTAAAAAAAATGTTAAAATCATAGTTTTGACGAAATCTTATGATAAATCTAACATCAGATTTGAACTCGGCGTATGTGAAAACCCCGGCTCATTTTTAAATTGCTAAATTTGCCGGGAAAAAAATTATTTTATTTTTTTCCAGGGGGTAAATAGAGAATTAGAGAAGTACATAAAACGAATTAAAATATTAAATTGACAACCACTGAGAAGATAAATCGGAAGTTCATTTAAGAAATTCATATTTAAAAGGCTGAAGAAAAATGAAGAAATGAACCCAATGCAGGAATTTTGTGAAAATCGTCCAACAGGCAAAGGGCACAGCCAGAAAAATTTTTTTGGAGGGAACTTAGGGTAGCTGAAGAAGCAAAACAACGTAATATGGAGAAAAAAATGCGATTTAGGGCTTCACCCCAAAATATCACCAACCCAAAATATCACCATGCTAAAAGTGGTGATATTTTGGCTCGAAAAATACTGTAGGTAACAAAATGTCGAAAGAACGAAATGTCCAAAAACAAATTTTAGCATCTACGAATTAATTAAAAATATGGTAAAAAATTAAAAGAAATTTGAAAAATTAAATAAAATAGATTTGAATCCTATCCGAGTGAAAAATAAGAGGCAGGACTGTTCAATAGGTGAGTGCTGAAAGGTTATTAATTTTTGATTAGAAATCTTATTGTTGGGCTCGCCTTCGGCGAGCCCAATAATAAAATTTCTAATTAAAAATTAATAATCTTCCAGCCCGCACCTATTGAACATGGCA
>LDKF01000212.1:77351-98698 GCA_001026735.1 Rotylenchulus reniformis | reverse complement strand
TTTCGAATTTTTTGTTCGAATTTCGAAATAATTTTTATACCATTCGAATCAGCATAAAATTCTGAACAATTTTGCCTTTTATACTTTTTGTCTAACAGGTCTAACAAAAAAGTTTTAGTACAGACTGGCCGCATTGGGCCTTTTTTTTTAACGCCCACATTGGGCCCTTTTTTTAAAGACCCAGCACCGTTCGGAGTAGGTTGAAAAATTTAATGGAACCCCTCTAATTTAATGGTTATTCCAGGTGAAAATTTAAATAATTTATTTATTAATATTTATATTTTTCAATAATTTCCATTTTTGCACATTTAATTTATATAAAAAGTGTTTATTAAATTACCTAATTAAGTTCTACCAAAATAAATCTATATGGAAACCAATTGTATGTTTAACTAGTAAAATACAAGAGAGAATTGTAGTTGTAAGGGTTAGCCGACACTTGAGGATTCGAGATTTTATTAGGCTCAAACTCAGGATTTTCACATATTTTGAAAGCCGAGATTGTTTTTTAGACTTTTAAAAAATCATCATTATCTTCCTATTAATATCGTCTGAAATTTTCATTTTTCAAAAATACAAAATATTTTTTACTCCATTAATAAACCCTCTCATGAATATTTTTGAACTGAATATTTAAATATAATTCTGATTCAGTTAAATTCCTTAAATTCTTTCCCTTTTCAATTATTTTGCTTCTTCATACCAACTTTTACTCGGCTATTAGTCATTAAGGGATCCGACATTTGGGGACTAACCGTTATAAACGGTTCAATTCCACTTAGTAAAATCATTTATCATCAGAAAATATAACAATTTTAACTATTAAATAAGCTAAATCACATTTGAATTGGCCTATATATTGATTTATATTTTAAGCCTCATTTCATTTATATTTTGCAGATTCGGATTGGTGAATTTTGCTTCCTTTATTTAAAAAATGCCAAATTAAAAACAATAAATTTGAAATTCGAATAGGTAGGTTACGAATAGGTTACGTGGCACGACATTTGGGGATCCCGACGCTTGGGGACAATTTGTTATATCTTGGCTCAAACACAATTTATAAAATTAGATAAAAGTTTGAAGGTTTAAAATCAATCCAGTTAAATTTTTCACAAAAAAGCCAAGACTCCCAAGGCTTCCCAAGAAAATCAAATCCCAAGGCTTGTGAAATTTATTATGAGAAATTTTTTTATGAACAAGTTAACTCCTAGTTCTTTTCACTGTCGGGTTGCTCTTTGATCTTTATTGTCCAGGAGCCAATGGTAGTTCACCGTATTCGATCACTTTTTTCTCGTTCAATTTTCCTCGCTTATTACGCATGGCCCACTTCATCCCTTGGTACGATAGGTAAAAGCACAAA
This sequence comes from Rotylenchulus reniformis, assembly GCA_001026735.1. Lineage (NCBI taxonomy): Eukaryota > Metazoa > Nematoda > Chromadorea > Rhabditida > Hoplolaimidae > Rotylenchulus > Rotylenchulus reniformis. Next base: position 97,335 of record LDKF01000212.1, on the reverse strand, counting down.
ACACGCCTGGTCTGGTCCGGGCCAGTCAACAAGATGACAACTTCCTCTTTCACCAACTGTTGTTTGTTCTTCTCGTCCCGCTGATATCCATCCTCATCACTATTATAATCATACATTTCCAGTTCTGCATTTTTGCGGATTTTCGTGTCGAAATTCCAGCTGAATTCCCCGATGTCATTGGTCCAATATTCGTACTTTCGATCGGTATCTTAATTGGTGCATAAGCATTATACTTAATACCTTATTTCCTCTAAAGCAAAATCTTTTTTTTTCAAAACCCCGCAAAGGGGGGCTTATTTTAGAGGGGCAATTTTAGAAGGGGTCTCATTTTTAGAGAATATATAGTATATACATAAGTATTATAAATAAATAAATAATATTTTCCAAACTAGATTAAGCAGGGTAAGAAATTATCCAAATAAAATTGGGAAAATTTATTAATTTTTTTAGAAATTTGCTAACAAAACTATTTCTTTTTAGCTCGACAGCGTCCTTGATCAAATTAAAAAAAACTCATACATTTCTTTTAAATTATTGTAAATTTAATAAAATCAAAAAATTACTATAAATAATTATAAAATTACCAGTGAGTCCTAAAATAATAGAAATTTTGTACATGGCTTCTGGCACAATCTGGTAATTATAGGTATGTCCATCAATCTTTTTCCAGATTTGCTGAACCTTCTAAAGGCTGAACGCAAGTAAGGCTGGACTAAATTTCGGTTTCCGAGCGGTTCCGTTTACTCGTGATTTCGCAATTTTTTTTGTTTCGAATTTCGAGTTTCTTATTCCGCGTGACATCCGAGTTCGTGTTCGTATAATATTCGAGTGCTCTTTCTTCCTCTTCTGCTCCGTACTAATATTGTGAATCTTTTCCGTAGCATTTTCCCAGATCTTATGCATCTTTTCCGGAATGCCAACTTCCACTAAAAATATTTTTATTGGTCTTTGAATATATTTATGTATGTGTTTTAGATTAAAATAAATACAAAAATTTATGTATCTCAAAAAATTGAAATAAATAATAAATTTATTATTTTAATTATCTGATAAGGCATAAATAAAAGATACCCCCATCGGCGGAATTGCCAAATAAATATATTGCACCCAAAACTATGGTAAATGCAGATGAAACATTCATTCTTAAAATCTGCAAATTAAAAATAAAAATTTTGCTGGCAAAATTTGAGTCCTTTTTATTTTTTGTATTAAAGTCTCATAGATTTTTTCGAGGGTGCTAACTCCAAATCCAATTTATTTTTGGTTCGGAAGAGAAGCATTAATTTGGTTTGAAATTTATTCGACAATTAAATTGCATCGCTGATGTTATAAAAAATTTGGAAAAATGGAAATAATTTTTTAATGAGAAAAATTTTAATATTTTATAATAAAAATCTTTTAAAAGAATTGAGCTGAGCTTTTCTCGTTCAATAATATTTTATTCACTAATAGAGGATGGCGAGCTCCATGCAAGGCTTGGGCCTATTTCTGGACCAAAGTTCGATTTTTTGCTTCCAAATATATGCAAAAAATGAATGGGCATAGGCTTTTTCTGAACATTAATTATTGGCCTAACCTTGCTGGACCAAAATGGAATTCATAGTGCATTTTTATCTTTTTGGAAATTGTCATTCAACCAAAAATAGCATTTATGTGCATAAATCATTCCTTCTGCTATTATTACTTATTGATTTTTTTGCGCATCATTCGATTTATGTTATCCATATTAATTGATTCAAAAAACATAAAAAATTAAAAAAATCATATTCATAATCATATAGTTGATAAGGTGGTATGAAAAGGAAGGAGGAGGGATTCGAACGGTACTGGGACGTTACAAAAAAAATGACATAATGGGAGTTACAAATAAAAATTCCAAATCCAAAAGTTTCTTCAAAATTTATTTAAAGCTTATTAAGCCAAAAGTATAAAAGGCAAAGTTGTGCAGAATTTTGCATCAATTAGATAAATTTTTTTTGGTTTGTTTATCATAATGTGTTGTAATGATATAAATGTAATATATAATATATTTTTTGCTATTACCACTTGTTTTATATTTTTGTCTAAAAAAGTTACATTTTCTTCATTGCGCCATTCCTTATGGCGCAATCAGATATGTTTGCTTTAGGTAGAAAAAAATAATCAGATCAATCCTTTGGAATTTTTCGGAACCTACCTAAAAATTTATTTATTTTGAAAATTTCTTTTTTTAATGGCTAAAGACATACACCATGAAAACGCAAAAAAAATAAATAAAAAATAATAAATCGGCAATTAACATTTGGCAGTACCCACGACTCCGCCGAAATATTAAACCGATAGAAAATATTTAGACACTTCCATATTAATTGGAAAATAAAGACTATATAATTAATTTTTGTCAGATGTTGAACACCAATTAAAGATTAACTTTTGTTTGAACTTTATAAAGGCTAAATGCATGAGAAAATTTAATTAATATTTTTCTATTTTTAATTTGTTAGCTAAATTATAAACTAGAGAAGCTTTAAATTTCGTGTTTTGGGGTAAAAATTGTTTGTTAAATTTTCGAGGAACTATGTCTTCGTTGCAAATAAAATAACAACCAAATAATAGAAGACCTAAGTTTTAGCACATTAACCTAATAAGGTGCTCGGACTATCGAATGCCCTTTTTTGCAAATTTTTTGAATTCTACATCCACTTGGTTGGACTTAAATTTTTTAAACAATAAGCGTATTATTAAAAAGATATCTTATTATTCATATGCTTTCATTTTTTACCAATTTTTATTTTTGAAAAATCCTGGAAACGCTGGTTCCAACTATGTACTAGTCTCTAGATGTTAAAATGCGGCATATTTTGGGTTCCGATGCACAAACACTTTTACAAGCATAAATTTTCCCGCTCTTTAATAAAATTGTTATGCAACAATTTTATGGGTTACAAAATTTAACGAATATGCTCCACTTGCTCCACATTCAATGGTACCAATACAGCACAACTTTCAAAGCAAGCTATATTTTTTAGAAATACTAAATTAATTGTCTGTGCTTAATTTTTTCAGATTTTCCTCGTTTTTTTAATTTAAAACTCCCATCGAAGTTTATTGTTGGATCGGTGAGTGAATGGATTCGAATACCTGGGAAACCAATGATTGTTAAAAAAAGAAAATATGCATAAAAATTGACCAAATTTCATATAAAATATGCTTAAAATTTATATAAAAATAAAAAATAATAATTATTTCTACAAGCAAAACAGTAATTTTAGTGAATAAACATTCATTTTGTTGTTTTTCACTCCTCAAATTTGAAAATTGCCATGAAAATGCTTAAAACAGAAAAGATAAAACGAAATGACTAAAATTTCACAAAATAGGCACGAAAATTTTTTTAACAATATGAAATACCTAAAAATTTCAAAATTTGAATAAAATAATCAAAATTATAAAATTTGCAAAAAATAGGTTCAAAATACAAAAAAAAAATAAAAAATATGAAGTCCCAAAAATCGCAAAATAAGCATAAAATATGCTCGAAAATGCCAAAATATGCCAAAAAAAATGCAAATATGTATGCTCCAAAATCGCGAGCCATGTAAAAATATGCAAATTAAAAATCACTCTAAAGGTTCTTATCACGTGGAAAATGAGTTTTTCGTGGTTATTACGGGGTTCTAATATCAGGAAAAAATTAAGTATTTGCATAACTATCTCATCCCTACTGATAAAGGGGGCTCCTTTATTTCACATAAATGTTATTTCACATAAAGGTTATTTCACATAATGTTATTTCACATAAAAGAAGAAAAACGTTCATTTCACATAAAAATCAAAAATAGTGTACACGTATGCTCAAAATTCAAAATGACTCGCCAAAAAACAACTTTCCTGGGGTAACTTTTGACGCTGAGTCATTAGTTTGTTAAAATAAAAATTAAAATATTTATTTTATTATCCCTTAAGCTTTGCCTGGAACTTATCATGAGATTATCAACCTGGGTAATAATTTTTGTGAAGCAATTAATAACATAGTCATACCATGTTGGGAAAAAAGAGGTAAATGCACCGAATTTGTAAAGTAATAGGTAATAGAAATTTTTAGCAAAATTGTTGTGTGAATGCGACAGTGAACCCTATGTGCGAAACGAATTACATGTGATATTGAAAAGGTTTTTGAATTTTGATGTATAATAATAAAAATATTATTTTCTATTCAGAACAGACCTCTAATAATATATGCACAATGGCAGAGCTCAAAGGTCCAGAAAAATTTAAAGGAAAAAACTTTTGATCTGATTTAATTTTTATTTGTTATTTTATTGATTAAAATTTTTCTTTCAATTGTTCTCTAAAAAATAATTGGTCAGTTAAATACAATTGATCACTTGAATTTAGAATAAAAAAAACGAAAAATAACTAGTCAGTAAAAATATAATTGGCTAATTGGGAATTAAAAATTTTTCAACTGATCTCGAAAAATAGCCCCCCTCCCCCCACATGATTAATTGCTTCGGACCCCGCCCCAGACCCCTCCCCCACCACCAGAGTCCGAACTTGCAGCCACAACCCTCCCATGGGTTGTGGCTTATAGGGGAACCTGATGAGTCCGATTGGGACGTGCAACTAACTACTCACAGCTATGGCTTAGCCGCGGCTACGGGCGGCTATGGCTACAAAATTTTGAAAATTGAGGCGGTTACAAACGGCTACGGCTATGAACCCCACGGCTATAACCGGCTACGGCTTTGAAAAATCGTAGCCGTGACCATGCCTGTTTTTTAATCACGTATAGCTGCTAGGTTGTTTTTGAAGAGAGTTTTAACGATTGGGGCACAATGTCGGGGGCCAAATGCCGGTTAATCTTCTGGCTGTCCTCCTTATTTTAATTCTCTGTCATTTTTGTATAATTTGATGATATGATGATTAAAAAATTTCCTGCAGAGTAAACCCAGTGCACCGTGCTCTTTTTGAGCTGTCCGGCCAAACCACAGTTGCGTTTATTGTTAATTCACATGCTAATTCGTCCTCTCCCCTCAATTTAGTTGAGGAAATATCACTTTGATTTGGTATGTATAAATTATAATTCAAGATTCTGCGAATCCTAATGAATGGTTATTGGCTTCAATAATCGATAAATATGGATGGGAAGATAAGTGGAAATTAGAAGAGGGGATGCTCTATCGCTGGAAGGACTGGAGGCTGATCCGCACCAAGGATTCGTTATTGAATAATTCCTTGTTTATTTGGTGTGATGCTATGACACTGGAATTGTTGTAAGCTTGTAAGTATCAGAAATGGAAGGGTGAATAGGAATTTTTGATTTTAAAATTAAAGAGACCCATTGATATTTTTTGGTTCGAGTCCCACCATGGGTGAAAGTTTCGCACTTTCGCAAAGACCTTGTCATAGAAAAATAAATTTGCTTTTATGTTGATTTTCCCACTTTCCTTAAAATGTTTCGAATTTTCAATGGTGTTGAGATGTTTAAAAAAAGTAACAAATGTTGGTAACGGTGATAAGACGTTAAAAAAAGTGCCAAATGATGTAGTCTGGCTTAAAACTTTTTTGTTAGACTTGTTAGACAAAAAGTATGAGTTGTGCAGAATTTTGTGCTGATTCGAATGGCATCTTTAATTTTACGAACTTCACACAAAAAGTTCGAAATTTTCCCGAAAAACTGAAAATTAGGGTTTTTAGGGGATATTTCGAACTTTTGCTCGAATTTCGGAAATTTTTTAAACCATTCGAATCAGCGTAAAATTCTGCACAACTTTGACTTTTATACTTTTTGTCTAACAAGTCTAACAAAAAAGTTTTTGTTTTGACTATGTCATTTGGCACTTTTTTTAAAGCCCTAGCACCTTGTTGGTAACTTTTTAAATCCATAGAATTTTTCTTGTATTATATATATATTAATAAAGATGAATTTCGAACATTTATAGCGCAGAAATGGCATGGGCCACCAAAATATCTTTAAAAATCGACTTATAAGAAAAATAAAAGTATTTAAGATTTTTTACAATATTGAAAAAATTAGAAGAAAATTATTAAAAAATTGAAAAAGTTTCACTCTTTCTAGTTCTTTCAACTCATAAAAAATTTACGTTAAATTTTCTGATTTATTTAATCATATAATTAACCCATAAAACAATGTTTGATAAGATAACAACCAAAGATTAAAAAAATGCTAAAACAATAGAATAATCTCTAATTCTCTCCCACGAAATTTATTCCCAAATATTTTTTGAGGCACTTTATAGTGACCATTTTGCTTGCAAAGGATTTTGGATTTTGTAAACTATTCAATATTCAATAATTTAACTTTATGGGTTCTACAACAAATTTCGTCTACTCAAAAAGCCGAGATTCATCTACAAATTCGAAATATACAATTCATGTAGCGCAAAATGGCATGTAAATCTCCCTAACTAACATGTATACTCCCAAAATGACATTTAATTTAGTGTTGAGTTAAATGTTAAATCCCAGTCGTGATTATTCAATATCGATGAAATACAAAAGATAATACATATATAAAATTGATATATATTTATTTTCGAAAGGAAACATACACAGAATCCATATAATTACGTACGATAATTTTCTCTAGTTCAGGGCTGGGCACGGGGCAGCCCGGCCTAGGTGTCTACGGGCCCGGGTCGGTCCGTACCTGATTTCGTCCGGGCCGGGCCGGCCCGAACAAGCCCGGTAGCGCTGAAATTTTTCTGACTGCAGCCCAAAAATATATAAAATTTTTTAATAAAAAAAATGAAATAAAATTTAAAAAAATTGTCATTATCTACATGAATTTTGCAATTTGAATAGGGTGTACGCTAATAAGTTTTAAGTTTTAACTAATAAGTTTTCAGTTCTTTTAATATATACCTTTTCCAATTTGATGAATACACCCAAGCCTCTTGTCGGAATTCAGCATTTCATCATTCTATAATTTCATTAATCAGAATTTTTTATATAAAATTAATTTTTACAAAATTATCTTCTAAATATTTGATTTCTATATAATTTACTGATAATTTAATGACGGGAGCAGCGAAAAACAAAGAAATGACATTGACTAAAACCAATGTAACGAATAAAAAGTTGTTCATTTTTTGTTGAATGAAATGAATAGACTGAATAAAATTTAAATTTAGTGTAAAACATTAAACTTATTTAAAAACACTTTTAAAAAATACAATTTCTAGGATAGGTTATCCTTGATTTCTAATAGAACGGAAAAACTAAATTGCAAACCTAACAGAAATTTTTTAGAAGTTGCTTGGTAAAAATCAAAAAATCAAATATATGAAGAATTTTATACTATTTTTTGGCATTAAAATTTTTTGAAATTCCTTGAAAAATTTTAAAATATTCAACAAAACCCCGATTATTCTATAAAAAATTTCAAAAAAAAATATTGGTTCACTAAAAATTTCTTATCGAAAAATTGCGATTTTTCATGAAGAATTGAGTGAGTATACTAGTAAGTATATCTTTAAAAAAGTTTTTTTTATTTCCTTTTTTCTTTTTTTTTCATTGCACATATGTGTGCTAAATTTTGGAATTATCCGACCATTGGTCGGACTTAAAATTCACAATTTAAAAATTTTTTCTTTAAAATTTGTTGATGTTAAATTAATCCAAAAATAATAAGAAAACGAACAAAATATAGTAGGTATTATTCCTTCCTTTTATAAACTACCGAAAATTTCTATAAAAATTTATTACAATTTTTAAAATTTATAAACCATAGATTTACCATATTTTTTTTCAAATAACCATCTATTTTAAAAGCGATATTTAGTAATGTAATAAATTAAAAAAAATTCGAAATTAAAAATTCGAATTTTGAATGCGATTTTGAGTAATTATTTAATTTATTATTTTTTCAAGGAGTTAATATATTTTAATTTCTGTTCTAATTTTCTAGAGGTTGCAAAGATATTGGTAAATTAAAAGTATGTATATTTTCAACGGTTATGCGACATATTGGTATATTACAAGTATGTATATTTTTTGCAGCCCAGATCATTGGGGCTCTTAAAAAATCCACCTAATTTTAGGGCATAACAAGCATTTTTGGAAGCCTTGGTTTTTTTACCAGGAATTGGCTCTTTTTAAAGAAGAGGTTACTGAAACTCATTTTAACTACATAATCCTTCGGTGGAACGAAATGGAATATATGAATAAAATTTCATAAATTTAAGGAAGAAATTTGTCTAGCCATTTTATTTTATTTTATTTTAATATATTCATTTTTTCTATTTTTTATTACCAGAATTTTTAATTTTCAGACAAAAAAAGAAGATTTATAAGCAATAAAATTTTAGTTTTCTTGCTTAAATTAACTATCATTCTGACCGGTTCCGATGGTTCAAAAATCTATCACCGATTCCGGGACAATCCCTATATTTTTCATTCTTTATGTTTTATTTTGTTTGTTTGCTCACCATTATTATTTCATTTTATTTTAAAATTTGACTTTGATCAGATTATTTTATATGACCTTTTTTTCACTACTATTAGAGTACATTGTACCGTGTGGTTTGAATAAACTTTATTATTTGAATATCGAAATATGGTCTCGGCTCACAAAGCTGAATAAAAAATAGAAAGCAATATAATTAATCCCTGAATTAAAAAGGTCAATAAAAATCACTAGGGCTCGGAATTATATGGAAATCCATATTTTGCTTAAATACATTTTTAATCCATATTTTTTGATATTTACTTTTTATAAACTTTTTTTGAAAAATTTTACAATTTTTAAAAAATTATTTTTTGCAAAGAAAAGTAAAAAATTAACTATCACCTGGGAATTATTCAATTTAACTGAACTAAAATAGCTTTTCCTAGTGTCCTAATCTAGTGCACTGTACCATTAATTATTACCGTTTTTATTTATAATTTATAATGATATCATTATAATGATATCAGCAATTAGGTATCTATAACCATTAAGCACGATCTGAAATTTTTGAGTGAAAAGTGGAGGGAAGAAGATGGAAGTTGCGGGAAGGAAGTTAATTTTTTTAATCTTTATGGATTGAATCATGTGCTAATTTCTGTTTTTGCTACAAACTTGGTATTTATACTTATTTCTAAAGCTAATTTTTATGAGTTGTAAATTTTATTGTAATGCCGCAAAAAATATTACACCCAATTGTCTGTCACCGTCCAAAAATATCTTTGTTTTAAAGTGATTGTGGTAGCGACTTTCTTGTGATATGGTAGAACAATCTCTTTTCCATAAGATATTCTCATTTTTTAACTTTTCTGACTTGCATTTTATAAAATTTTTCCTTTCTTGTAAATAATCACTTATGAATTAAAATAGAATTAAATTAAATTACTATATTTTAGAACAATGCAAAATATATTTATGTAAAAAAATTTAAACATAAAATCCTATGGAATATTTATTAAAGGATTTAAAAAAAGAATTTTCAGGAATTCGTTACTAAAAATAAAAGTAAAATGTTTCTTTTGAACAACAGGTAAATTTCAAACCGGTAATTTTTTAATAATTATGCAAAATAATAGTTAAGTTGTAAGCTATATGTTTATGCTAATAAGTAGAAAATTCTTCGTAACTTATTTTTTGTTTTGTCCATAAGATGAATTAATTATTGTTTATTTCTAATAAGGATTTATAATTTTATAGAGGAATATCCAAAATCCTTGATAGGTTTTAATTTTAAAGATGATTTATGCGTATAATGCTAAGAATTATTTCCCGACTGCCATGGCAGTTGTTGCTGGCATGGCACCTATTGTGGTTACTGCTAAATACGGCAGAAAATGATCAATTTTAGTGTTTTTAGAGCCCTATAAGATTGGCCCAACCACTATGTTCCAGCTTCTAAAGTGATCATCCGCTTTATATGATTTAAAAATTAACTGGTTTAACGTGTTTCATGCCTTTGGTAGTCCAACTTAATTTAAAAAATTAATTGAATTTTTTAAAGAGTTAATATAAAAACTGCTAAAAAAGCCAATTTACGATTAATAATTTTATTTTTACCTAGACAAATAGTAATTTTTAAAATAATCATAATAAATAAATTAATATTAGTCGTATTGAGTTTATCGATACAATAATTCGGTTATGCGACATTTGCGGCCCAGATATTGGCGGTCCGGACTTTTGTAGCACAGCATTTGCGGCCCAATACGTTTCGACCTAGACAAAATTGCAGCCCAAAATATTTTTAAAAAATCAAAAGAATAACAACTAATTTTTGATCCATTAAAATTCATTTTTCAAATATTTGTTTCCACTTTTCAAATCCTCATAAAACTCACAAGGGAACATACCGAGGTGTGACCACTCAGATCTAAATTTAACCCATTCTATCTTGTAGAGCATCCTCACATTGCATCGTATATTTTTGGCTTTTTTGGCCCGCACAGATAGTGAAGGGTAGAAAAATCGGTATTAAAAATGAACGTTCATTCATTCACGCGAAACATTCGTTTGCAATGCATAAACATAATAATGTGATGCGCCATAATTTGGGTTGGGAATTATTCTATATGATAGGTATAATGATGAATATAAACCCAGAAAATAAAGTCAATGTTAAAAAAAATATGCATTGTAAAATAAATATCATCCAACGGACGGATGATTCGCGTGGGTGAACGACCGTTCGTTTGTTTTTAAACCCGATTTTTCTACACTTCACTATCGGTGCGGACCAAAAGGCCAAAAATATGCGATGCAATGTGAGGGTGATCTACAAGATTGGATGAGTTAAATTTTGATCTGAATACTCACAGCTCGATATGTTCCCTTGTCGATATTTATATGTTGTATGCATATGTCCAAGAAGAAAAAAGACCTTATTTTTCAATGCTTCATCAGAATATGCTATTTTGGATTAAAAATATGTTTCTTGGATTTTAATCGTTATTCAAAATTTACCGTCATTGCACTTGTAGAGAATGCAAAACATTCCACGATTTTTGCACTTCACAATGGTTTCATCTAGGCCATCGCTGCTGGTTTCCAAATGNGCTTTCGATTCCGCTATCCCTGTCGCCGTTGTTCCAGCTTCCACTCCCGCCACCCCTGCTTCCGCCCCCACCGCGCCAGCGTCCTCCCTTACCAAACCATCGTCCGCCTTTGCCACGTCCACCCTTACCACCGCGTCCTCCTTTGCCACCCCTTCCGCGTCCACCTTTGCCACCGCGTCTTGCCTCGACTCCGACCTCGTCACCCCCTCCACTTTCCGCTTCATCATTGCATGCATCTTCGGAATTGCAAGGCCTGCATTCCCAATGTTTCCCATTCGTTTCGCATTCTTCTTTGTCTTCACTCTTCAGTGAATTGTCACAGACAAAAGAATCTAGTACACACTTCTCGACAAGCTCTGAAAAGCTCGTGATTTAGCTCTTCTTCCTTTACCATCCCTCATTGTACAGAAATAAAATGAATTTTGTTCTTCGATGCACTTTAATGGAAAAACATTTGTCTGAATTCCTACTGTTAAATTTTACTTCTTAATTCAAACAATTGGACATTTCTAACGGACAATAGAAAAATGTTAATTAATTTAAAATGTGGTTTCTGAATTTAGTTGCTATACCCTAATAGATATTTACCTCCATCGCAGGTGTATGTAAAGCAATTTCTAGATAGATCAGCATCTATTAGTTGATGAAAGAAGATCATGACCCAGATGATCAAAATAAACATTATTTTTTGATCAATTAAAAGAAGAGAATTGAGAAAATGAGTGAAAAAATATTAAAATTCAAAAAAAAAGATATAAAGGACTTAAAAATGATAGATAAATAGGCGATTTAGTGAAGAGTTTGTATTTGTAAAAATTTCCCAAAACATCAATATGAATCATTTTTGTTGTACGAATCTGATAAATCATCAGGGATCTGGGAAAAGAGATATAAATTGGTGGATGATAAATCCAAAGTAAATAAGAAATAAAGATGTCGAATAAAAGACATATAGCCTGAAAACTATCCAAACGACCTGTTTACCATTGGATTATTGATAGGAGAGTGAATTGGCTAAAAATAATAAGATACTAAAAGCTAACGACAATGTAAAATAAAATTGAAGCGTGCGGGCCAAAATTAAAAAAGGAAAAATTGTGCAGAATTTTATGCTTTATTTTTGGTCTTAAAAAACTGATTAATCATTTTTATTTTTATGATCAGGATAACATGAGTACGAATACGCATTCGGATCATATTTATATTTAATCACAGATACATTTTTATTATGTCTGGTATTACTTTTTATTTTTTTATTGTGACCTGATTAGATGCAATTAAAAAATGAAAATAAAAATATATAATTTGCATAAAAATGAGTTTCCTTAAATTCGAATCCCTTTTATGATAATTTGGATAAAATATATTATGTGTCCTTCCATAATTAATCATGTAGTATATAATACATTTAAAACTAATAGCAACATATTTAATTAATGAGATGCTTTGAAATTCAAACTTTGCAATGTTTAAAATTTTTAATTTCCCAGCACTATTTTGTACAGTTTCATAGATACTTTATTATCTATAAATAAATTGCGCCATTCGTTTCATTTCATCGCTCATTTTATTTCATGAACAACAAATAGATTCTTTACCTGCAAATTTAATCTAGGATAAAAAATTACATTGTTAATTACATATCCCAAAGAAATAAGATAACTAATCAAAGCTTCAAATCATCAAACCTTCAAAATACTTCTGATCCCTGATTCAGATCATCATCATCATTAACTACTCTGAATCCATCGTCTTCTGAACTTTTTTAAAGTTTTTTTAATTTCTATTATTTAATTGAATTTAAATTCGAAAAATCTGGCGGCTTCGACCCTCTTCTGCTCCTTTGTCTAAGAGGAGGATATATGAAAGGTGGACGACTCGCAGTCGCGGTGGCCCACGAGGAGGCACCCGAGGAGGGTATATGGGTGGATGACCTGAACGATTTGTGGCGGGTGGTCGTGTGGTCATGTCAAGATGTTAAAACTAAAATATTTTAAAAATGAAAAATAAGCGAGCAAGCCTTATATTTGAAGTTTAATTTTGTTAAAAGACATTTATGCGTATGTATTTATAAAGTGATTCGCCTCATTTTATGTGACACTTGCCATATTTTTAATTTTTTCCCACATTTCATTTTGCCAAATTGGCCACGTTTTGAAAGTTCATCGTTTTTTCCCGGAGAGCTATTCAATCTGAGCATTAGAAGCTACTCAATTTGAGTAAAAAATAAGTTTAGGGCCTTTATATATTTTTTAATTTTAGCACCTAGGGTTATCAATTTTTTTATTATTATATCGAGTTACGGATATTTTATGATAGGAAATAAAGATTCTTTATTGGTTATTAATTAATACATAAAATATTTCATGTAATTTTTTTTTCAATTTTTTGATTCTAAATAATTTATACATATTATATATTAACCTTTTGAAATTGTTAATAACTTGTAAATTCATAAATTTTATATCAAATCGCTGATTCATTTTATTTAACAATCTGTTCTAGTGATAGATCTAACCGATGAATTGCATTTTTTGGTTTATAGTACATATAAACTAAAAATACAAATAGTCAAAAGTAAGTAACCCAAAACAATTAAAAATAACATAAGAATTTTTTATTTTATTGGGAAAAAATATCGACATCTTATGGGGGAATTTTCAGAGGGTAATGTGAACTGATTTTATTATGTTGAATTTATTGAAATGGCTTTAGGGTCAAAAATCTACAAGTGATACCTAAAAATAATTCATTATAGTATAAAAGGAAAAATCTAGTTTAAAATCAATTTTTAGATAGTTCCATTTGCCTCATTCGTGACCGGATCAATTGTGGAATTCGTGAGCGGACTTGTGGTAGTATGATTTTCAAGATTTTTGATGCTACATCAATTCTGCTTTTAATTAAAATTAATTTTTTATCTTCTTGTAGCTCTCTCATGCTGCTTTAGCTTTAATGGATTAATAAATGCAACTCTTCGATTAAGCATGATACCATTTCATAAAGAATAAATTTTATTTGAGAAGACAACAAAGGACAGCTCAACACTGCCAAAAGTATTAATTAAAATTAAAATGAAAACAAAAAGGACGTGCATGGTGAGTCAAAACTTACTTTTTTTTTTAATTTTTGATGTTTTCTAAAAATTGCGGGAACTTCTTTTGGAGGTATACGGTGATGTAGTCAGTAAGTGAATTCGTCAGTGAGCGATTTCTTCAGATTTTTTATTCCTTATTGTTGGTATCTTATGTTCCTTAATTTATATAACATTAGTTTGGTGATTATAATTAGGGTGGCGACGGGGTCCCCGCTCCCCGCGGGGACCCCGCGGGGACCCCGTCCCCGTCCCCGCGGCCTTGTCCCCGCGGGGACACGGGGACAAAATGCACCCCTAAGAATGGGGAAATCGGCCAAAATTGATCATTAATTTTGGGACAAATGGGAAAAAATGACGGAAAAATAAAATTTTCTAAACCAATTTTTCTTAAGAAATGTTCGAAAATATTGAAAATTTTTCTCCGGCAGCCCCTATCGGGGCCGCCGACACAACTACAGCGTAATTGGGAACTCGAAATCGGCAACCCAAAGTGGGGACAAATCGGCCTGCGCCAAACTGACCCCTACCCTCCCATCGGAAATAATTTTTTTTCATTTTTCCAAAAAATAGTCCTTAGATTTTCGGAAAAGATCCAAATTATTATAAGCCACCGATTGCTGAAATTTTTTTGAAATTTTTTGATTTTTGAAAAAATTTTTTCGAAAATTTTAAAAAATTTTTATAGACCCAAGATTTCTCGGAAAATTTGTCTAACAAAAAAATTTTCTCCGGCGGCCCCTATCGGGACTGCCGGTACTCCACTAATCAAAAAAAACTATCAAAAAACTATCAAAACTATCCACTATACTAAAAATAACTCCACTATCAAAAAAAAAGTCAAAAAATTAAACAAAAAATGTATTTTAGTAAAAAAAGTTTTAACAGGAAAATTTCTCACCTTCCGTCCTCAAATTCTACGACGATCAAATGGAATTTCAAAAGAAATTATACCATCAGAATCAGCATGAAATTTTACCATATTACATGAAATTTTACCATATATACAAATTACATACCCATTCCCGGAGAAGAGCCTGCATAAGCGACTCCAAATTTTTATGAGGAGTAGCACAGGCCCTAGCCTCCAAAATGGCCCAGATGGAATAATCCATCGGGTTCAGATCGGGAGAATAGGGAGGCCATTCTTCAGATGATATGAACCCGGGCAGATGGGTCCGGCACCAGGCCTGAACTTCGCGAGCTTTGTAGGCTGGCGCAGAGTCCTGCTGGAAAATCCAGTCCTGGTCCCCAAAGTGGCCCCTAGCCCAGGGTTCTAAAGTATTCTGGAGAATTTCTCTCAAGTAATAGTCTTTGTTGATTTTCACCCCCGAATCCACGAAAATCAGGGGTGTTTTTCCGGTTGAACAAATTCCGGCCCAAACCATAACAGAGGCAGGCTGTTGGGAATGACTGACTATACGATCGGAAAGCGGAAGATGTTTTGTCCATATTCTATCATTCTGATGGTTATGATATGCCTCAACTGTGAAAATTTTCTCGTCCGTGAAAAGGATGGGTGGACCTGCGTGTCGCTAAATTTTGAACAATTGTACATTTAAATTGTTATTTAATATTTTATTATGAATTTTGGACACAACCTAAGTAATCGCCCCAGTACTCTTTACTACAGAAGGCGAATGATGCTCGTCATTTTCACCTTTCATAGGTCAAACTAAGGTACTTTGACCTTTCCATTGCACTTTATTGTGCCAAATTTTATTTGTTAAATCATTGAAATATTTGGGTGTTATTTCATGTAAAAAATTTTTACAAAATCAATTTTGAATAATTTGACGTGAAATTTCAGTGGAATTTTCCTTTTCTTTTGCGTGGAGGCGCTAATGGGAAAGGGGACTTAATAGAGTGACTGAAAAAACGAGTACATGAAGAATTCAATAGGAAATCGTAAGATTTCGCATCAATATATAGATCAATTTTTAATCATATGAGTTTTTGTACATTTATTGTGGCGGTGAGTGTTTCAAATTCATAACGTATCTCTAATAAATGTATTTAATTAAATTATGATAAATTGCCTATAATTTATTTTTAAATATCTAGAAAAAAGCATTTGGCTCGCTGATCCTCGTAAAGATGCATCCAAAGATAATGTCCCAATTACTTTTTTGAACTGACTTATAGTCGAAGTACTGTAAATCTACAACTGCCTTTTTTCTAGAATTCAAAATTTCGTAAAAACTTATTTTTCCATATTTTGAAAAATTTATAAAACTTTCTTCGAAAAACCTTTCTTTTTAGATATCTTTATAAAGTCATAAATTGATTCAATTTTAATAAACTAAAAATATCATTATTCAAATAACAAATTACATCGAATTATCTAATTTTTCTATTAATGTTATTATTTATTTTATTTTCAAAATTTTGGCTGTTTCCGTGGTTGATTTTATGAGAGCTAACAGTCCAAATTATTTTAGGGGTTAATAAATGAATTATTTGATGGGATATTGGTGCTACTCATTCGTGTTGAGCTATTTCAGCCTATAATGCAAAAATGGGCGTTTCCGCCTAAAGTGCAAAAATAACATATCAGTCCCAGAAAACCTTTTTGTTAGACCTGTTAGATCAAAAGTATAAAAAGAAAAGTTGGGTAAAATTTCATGCTGATTCTGTTGGTTTCTGTTGTTGAAACTTCGACTAAAATGTTAAAAAAGTCGAAATTATCAAAAATTCGAGCTTTTCGAAAAAGGTCGATATTTTTATGTGGAATTTCAAAAGAAATTATACCATCAGATTCAGCATGAAATTTTACCCAACTTTTCTTTTTATACTTTTGTTCTAACAGGTCTAACAAAAAGGTTTTCTGGGACTAATATGTTATTTTTGCACTTTAGGCTGAAATGACATAGCACCCATTATTTAATAACTATAGAAATAAATTTAAATATTATTCATCCTTTTTTTTAAATATTATTTAAATTAAATAAAGGAATGATAAAAAATATTTACTCGCCATTTAGATATATAGTCCAACAGATTAGGAACTGATTAGGAATAATAGTATAATAAAGCTGAAAAACATAGTTGGACTTCCTTTGCATCTGTGTGTGACAAATTTTGGAATTGTCTGGCCATTGGTCGGACTTAAATTTCAAAAACTCCATTTTTTATTTTACGGTCCCTGAAGGCATTGAATTACCACTCTAACTGAAGAAACAATTCAATTATTGTTTTCTGTAATTATATTTTATGAAAATTAAAGTCAGTTTTGATTGCCTTAGGTCCTTTTTAATTTTAAATAAAATATTTTGTCGATATTAGTTAAGGAAGAATATTTCCAATGGGTTCTAAAAAACAAATGATTGTATTTCTACCCCATTTTGTTATGCATCTTTTGATTTTTTTGATTGTGATTTGATCAATTAATAAAAAAGTTATTAGCAATTTACTTAGGGACAAGACTTTTGTGTCACCCTGTATGAAGATGGAAATTTTTAAGAGCCTTCCAAGTCCTTTTTAAAGGAAGGTATACATATTTTTAATTTCTATTCATACATTTTATTGGATGAATTTTTTTGGCAAAAAATCCATTTTTGATTAAGATGTATACATAACAGTTCGATGCTGAACACAAAAAATTCATAACGCTCAGATGATTCAGCATTATCAAGTCCAAAAATGCCAAAAGGACTGTGCCGATTGCTTGCACTTTCCATTTTTGGTCTACAGACACCTGATATAACCCAAAAATGTAATCAAATTGGATTTTTTCGGAACAATTGAAGAACAAAAAAATGCCAAAAGTAGCTGGCGGCACTGATTTGCATTTTCCATTTTTGGTGTCTATTTGGAGCCATTTCCATATTCAATCAATCCTTTTTCTGGCTGAATTTCGCTATAAAACACCAAAAATGTTAGCAAATCCAATTCATTCTTCATTAATAATTCTTTCTCATACAATCTCCAAAGAACAACTCCCTGAAAAATGTCCTCAGTTCAGTTGCGATTTTTGTTTGCCTTCGTCCTGCTGATGCTGATGTCGTCTTTGATTGCTCTGTACGGCGTCGAAGCAGGTGAAACCGCATTTTGCCGGAAATTTTGTAACACCCTGGAAGCATTTTTTTGGAAAATTTTTAGAGCAAAGCTTCAAACGACAAAGTTATATGGAGGAAAATTTGCACGATTTTCGAACAAAATTTCTTTTAAAAATGCAACATTTTTTCGTAAAAACCTGTCAAAAATTTTTATCAAAAATTGGGTCTATTTGTCTGCCAATGGGTACAAGGTATGTTAGGTATGTTTTAGAATAATTTCTGAAATTGGAGTTAGTGTAAGTCGAAATCATTGATTGGGCGTCGACAAATGCGTTCTTTTTGGAATAAATCCATTTTTGATCAAGATGTATACATAACAGTTCGATGCTGAACACAAAAAATTCATAACGCTCACATGATTCAGCATTATCAAGTCCAAAAATGCCAAAAATGACTGGTGCCGATTGCTTGCACTTTCCATTTTTGGTCTACAGGCACCCGATATAACCCAAAAAAGTTATCAAATTGGATTTTTGGAACAATTAAAGAACAGAATCAAAAAAATGCCAAAAATGGATAGGCGGCATTGAGTTGCACTTTCAATTTAATTGTCTATTTGGAGCCATTTTCATATCCAATCAATACTTTTTCTGGCAGAAGTTTCTCTATAAAAGCACCAAAAGTGTTGACAAATCCAATTCATTCTTCATTAATAATTCTTTCTCATACAATCTCCGGAGAACAACTCCCTGAAAAAATGTTCTCAATTTATTTGCGCTTTTTATTTGCCTTCGTCCTGCTGATGCTGATGTCGTCTTTGATTGCTCTGTACGGCGTCGAAGCAGGTGAAACCATCTTTTTATAGGAAATTTTTTTAACACACTGAAAGCATTTTTTGGAAAATTTTTATAGCAAAGCTTCAAATGACAATTCGAACAAAAATTTCTTTTAAAAATGCTACATTTTTTCGTAAAAACCTGTCAAAAATTTTTATCAAAAATTGGGTCTATTTTTCTGAATATAAAGTATTTTTTCGAAATCCCCAAATTTCGGTCGACCAAGCCGCCAGTGAAACATTAATTTTTTCAGGCTGCGATGACAGTGACAATCAATCTAGTTCCGACTGCCCGCGCGGCTGTTGCTGGCACGGCACCTACTGTGGTTATTGCTGAATAACGGCGGAAAATGATCAATTTTTGTGTTTTGTGAACCTCTGCTGAAGATTTGCCCACCCACTGTGTCCAATTTAGACTTTACCAAAGTGATCATCCGCTTTGTACCATTTAAAAAGTTAAATTGTTAAAAGCATTCCAACACCCAAAAATAGATAACCGAATAATCTTAGGTAGGTCGTCCCACAATCTAGTTCCAAAACTAAAGTCTAGAAGAAAAAAAGCCAAACGCATTCGACCAAACAGACCAAACGTTTCGAAAGTCGATAAGGTCCTGCCTAACAATAAAATATTTGTTCACTGGTGTGTTAGCCACCAACAATTAGCCATCTTAAAATATAATAAATTTAAAATTCGACGAATTACATTCATTTTTTACTGTGAAAGGATGAGCAATATGAGTAAAATTACACACAATTACATAAAAATTGGTAATCGGAATTAAATGATTGACGAAACAATGGCGAAAATTCACAAAAAAAAATTAAATCATTCAAATGAAAAAATTCAACAAAGAAAAAATCAAAGCAGCCGGGTCCATGGCCTGTGTGTAAGTTGGCGAATGGACTGGTGAAACTCATCAACATTTAACACTTTGAAAGCATTGGTAGATCATGTCAATCCGTACGGAATATCCCCCCTTCACTTTACTTGATTAGAATCGTAATCTCTTGACTATATAATTTATTACATCTGTAAGTTATTATCATACCTCGGCA
>LDKF01000212.1:15858-77340 GCA_001026735.1 Rotylenchulus reniformis | reverse complement strand
CCCTTGCCGAGGTATGCTTATTATATTGGTTCCGAGATTTTAAAAGCATTGGAATAAAAAATTCAAAATCCTACATAAAAATGATCATATATAGACACTACTTTATCAGTCTTACTAGCTATAAACAGTATTGACTCTGGCTCCGGGCTTCGGTCTTCAAAATTTCAGTTCCGGCTCTGTAAGAAAAAACTCCGTCTCATATAGCCTATAAACAATCCGTTTATACATTGACTCCGCATTTTTTCTAAAATATATATTCACTAAAATAAAAGGCATCCCCTATAGAATTTGAAAAAAGTGGCCGGCTTTTACTTGGTATTTTTAAAAATTTAGTTTGCGAAGAATTCTTTACTGCCTGATTCATACAAATTTTCTTAGTCATCCTCTAAAATTTGAATGTTTCGGTGTGCCAAGTGGGATCAAAAAGAACAAATTTTTCCGGCGGCCCCTGTCGGTACCACCTGCATTCCTTAATACAGAGAGATCTCCATAATTTTATGCAAAGTGTTCTTGTTGATTTTTATCTACTTCGCTTATAGACCTTTCGCTCCCTGCGAATTGGTCTTAGGCAAAAAATTGACTAAATTTCTTAAGAGAAGGATCAAAAAATCTCAAATATTTTTCCCGCGGCTTCTTTTGGGACTGCCGGACCCTACCTTCTTATTAAGTGTTCTATTTTGCAAAGAAAGGTCAAAATTTTGAATTCGAGTCAAATTTTCGAGTTTTTTTTCGAGTCATTTTTTTCGAGACAAAACATATCAAATATTCTAAAAAATTGTCTCAAACAGTGTTTTTGGCAAAAATAAATCACTTCGCAAAGAAATATGACTAATTTTCTAAAAAAATTTCAGAAATGAATTTTGCAAAAATAGACCAGTTCGCAAAAAATTTTTTGGCTACCAATCTCCGACCCCCCACTTCGCTCGCAACACTCGAGCCGACCCCCTTGCCGAGATATGAGGTTAGGTCGATTAATTTTTAAATTTAGTTTTATATCTATTTATTTAAAATATTCTATATCCTATAAAATAAAAAAGAAAAATAAATTCTTTAAACCCATAGAAAAATATGTTAATTTAGTTATTAACAAATTCAATTAATTGATTATCCAAAATTTGGTTGCTTGTGTCAATGATGCTTTACTTCAATCCCAATCCCGAGACTGCCCAATCACCCATTCCTGACCATGTTTCATGTGATTTTTATTATTTTTACTCCGTTTTTCTTGCCACCAAACTATTTTCTTAGTTCGGAAATTAACGTACTAAAAATTTTTCTATGTCCAGCCATTTTCGAAACATCTCCTAAAAACGTATTTTGTAATTTCCTCTTTTAGAATTCATTTTTAGGCGTTTTGGCTCTTTAGCCATTTAGTAATATTCGGTCATCGATTTTGGTTCATTTCCCCATCCACTGTCATTTAGCACTTTTTCAATCATCTAGCACCGATAATTTGTAATTAATGTTTTTCAAAATTTTTAATTTGAAGTACATTGGCGAATCGATTATCGAACATTTAGTAATTTGGAAAAATAGTGCGTCTTTTCAAATTAACGTATGAGTCGCATTTCTTAAGGGCATGACGCTATGTATTTGGGTTTATTAAAATTAAATTTTATTAAAATTCCGTTTAAATATCTTTGGAACGTGCATAGAGTTGAATGATTATTTGGTTATTATCATGGTGGGACGTTTCTTGAACATCGGTAAAAATAATCGTTTCTTGAAAATCATCAAAAAAATTTCTAATAAAAGGATACAACATAATGCCTAAAGAGAAAAATGACAAATTAACTTGCTCGATCTCAATTAGGAATATTATTAGATCGGCAATGGTAAGAATCCGTCTCCCAAAATTTTTTCTTAATACCATCTAAAAATGACTCTCGGGGGTAATTTTTGAATCCGATTCTGACGTCCATTTTGTCGTAAAGCGTCATCTGACGCCACCATTTGACGCTGGCGTAAATTTTTTTTACCAAATCATTTTTTAAATATCGGATTTCGGATTATTATTTTTTATTTATTTAATTGTCCGAATTTCCTTGAAAATTACTCTTTAATTGTCTGCACTTGTTTGCACTTGCAGTAGGGTTACCGCGGGGACCCCGTACCCGTCCACAGATATGCTCGAGACTCTCGGTCTCGACTCTCGAGTCGAGATTTTTCTCGGTTTTTTTGACTCTCGTTCTCGGGCTCGTTTCTCGGGTGATGATTCTCGGAAAACGAGAAATTTTTACATTGGATATTCTGGATATTCTAGGATTTTTTCCGAGAATTTGAAAAAATTTTGACCATTTTTCTTAAGGAAGTAATCTAAAAATCGCAAATTTTTCTCCGGCGGCCACTATCGGGACCGCCGCCGCCCCTCAATATATATAAAAAAAATTCAGCCACAAAATTTTCCAACTTCTAAAGGCTAAAATGTGAAATTTTTCTCCGGCATTCCTTAATTACTTAGAAAATTTTATCCTTTTTATAACACTTTTGTAAATTTTTGCTGCAGACCACTCCGACTCCACTTTTCGTAAAAATTTTGCCTAATTTCATATTTAACATTTTTCGTTACTTTTTGGTTATTTGGTTTATTTTTTAATATTCAATTTTTGAATATAAAATAAGTTTTTAGATTTAAGTTAAATTTCATTATGTCGAATTAATTTGTCTCTTATATGTTTTGTCTTATCCACTTCAGCATGCATCTTTTTTCATTTTCTACTTTTGATAATTGGAATTTTTGTGATTTTTCAAGCGAAAAACAGAAATTTCTCGATTTCTCGGTCTCGGTCTCGGTCCTCGACTCTCGGAAAAATTTGACTCTCGAGCATCTCTACCCGTCCCTGCGAGGAACGCCAGTCCTCGTCCCCCGCGGGGACACGGGGAAAAATGCACCCCTTAGAATGGAGAAATCGTCCAAAATTATTTATTATTGTTGGGAGGAAGTAGGGAAAAATGATGGAAAAATAAAATTTTCAAAATTATTAAGAGATGTTCAAAAATGTTGAAAAATTTTCTCCGACGGCCCATATCGGGGCCGCCAACACAACTAATAGTGGAGCTCGGTTATAGTTCACGCCTCTTAAGTCAAAATAACCAACGTAAAAAAAATTACATAAATTTTCAACAAACAACTATTGTTCTGTCATCCTTCTTTTGGATTTTGATTTTCAACATTTTTCCTGGTGGCCCACAGACGCCAAAGTAGCCCCTTCAATAGATATTTTGGCTCCAGTGGCCATATTTTTTGTTCAAGCGACAAATGTTGGCTCAATTGTCGGACTCGGTCGATTGAGTCTCAATACTATTGAGTCTGTACGATTGAGTCTCCACGATTGAGTTGCTGGATACTATCTGTAAATAAGAAAATTTTCGATTTTTTAGAATTTCATAGGCTTCGGATTTTTCAAAATTTTCATCCGGTTTTCGAAAAAAATCATATGCCAAAAAACTTCACAGGCCTTTAGTTTTTCATAAAAATTTCACAGACCTTGGGGTTTTCAAAAATTTCACAGGCCTTTTAGTTTTTCATAAAAATTTCACAGACCTTGGGGTTTTCAAAAAATTTCACAGGCCTTTGGTTTTTCATAAAAATTTCACAGGCCTTGGGTTTTTTAAAAATCCCATCCTTGTGTTTTTCAAAAATTTTCAAAAATTTTTAGGTGAATTTCCTTTTAAATAAAAAGTTTTAATTGTTGATGAACCTGCAGAGGGATACTTCATAAAAATTTTCATAAGCCTAATAAGTTTCAAAAATTTTCATATTTTTTCAAATTTATAGTTAGGGACTCAAATGACCCAACAACAACGGAGACTCAATCGTGGAGACTCAATCGTACAGACTCAATAGTGTTGAGACTCTATCGTGCAGACTCAATCGTGGAGACTCAATAGTACAGACTCAATCGTGCAGACTCAATCGACCCTCACCGCTCAATTGTAGCTAACATATAGATGCAGAAGGCCATTCGAATTGGTCGCTTGAAAAAGCGACCGCCGCCCTAATAAATTGATTCTTCCTTCATTCTGCAACCTTTAGAAATGTTGCATTATAATTTTGATTAAGGCAAGAAAATTATCTAAAGGAATAGATTGCAAATTACAAACAATCAAAATCGCAATTCAATTTATGTATAAATAAAATAATTGAATTATTTAAAAAATGATAATTAAATTATTAAGGTGCATATAGCACAAAGGAATTAATGTAAAGTTTGAAAATGACTGAAAAGGCTCTTGCACAGGTTAGTGAGGAAACCGAGGAGGAGTTGTTTGGCCGTAGTGTGGGGGTCAAAAATTCCATCTTTGGGGTACATTTTCGGTCAAAAATGCCATTCTTAGGGGTGTATGTTTGGTTCCGGTTACAAATATAATTAAAGAGAAGTGAGAAAAAACTTGGAAAATTACTTAAACGAAAGATAATTTTTGTACAAATTTGAAATATAAATGCTGTGTAAATTTTGAATATTTAACGGACTAGAAATAGATGCAACAATTTAAAAAAATTTATAATGTCATGTCTTAGAGAAATAAAAAGATTTTATCATTATAGATGCATTTCTGTTTGTAAATTATTTTTAAACTAAATTGTTGGATTTTTAATTTATTAAGCGGAAATAACAATTTTATAAAATATGATACCATTTTGTATCTCATAAAAAAGAGACAGACTTTTTCAATGTGAAAATTGGTCGATTATCTGATAGTAGCTCCATTAATTATTAACCACAGAAGGCGAAAAGCAAGGTACTTGCTTGACAAAAGAAAAAAAGCGAGGACCCGTTCTACAATTGTGTGCCAAATTTTGTAATTGTCGACCACTTAGGTTGACTTAAATTGTAAAATGTTGGCGTTTAAGGTTATGATTTTTGTGTTTTACTTTATAATGCGAAAATGTTTGATAGAAAACCAGTTGCCTTTTATACCGTTGTACATTTGTGTCAATTAGATTTACTTAAATGTCACTTTAGTTTTTTAAATGTCACTTAGGTTTACTTAAAAAATGAAATAAAAATTATTCAACCTTCTTCTAATAAATATTCCATAAGGGAAATAATTAAATTAAAAAAAATTAGAGATCATTCAGCGTCAAAATGTAAAATTTAAGACCTTATTTATTAGTATATGTTTTTTTATTAACAAAGGATCATAATTTTAATCTCGTGTTCTCAAAGACTGTGATAATATTGTCATCTTGAACTCATTGATAACTTTCTCTAATCGTCATCTTAACCAAAAATTTTTAAAATAAAGGTTGCAAATATTTTTAAAAATTATTTTTGCTCTAAATTTGTTGAAGAATCGTTTTTATCGCTTTCATAACCAAGTAATGGATACTTCTTCATTGTGAGAGGTGCTTAAAGTAAAGTTCTATCAAAAAATAAGATAACACAAATTGTATATTAGTATTCTTAGTATATAATGCACCTTTACAACCCATAGAAAGATCTAACACAAATTTATTTCTTTAAAATTTTATTTAAATGAATAGATAAATAAACGTATACACAAAATGTAATTTTAATTATTTCGTCTGATTATTATAATAGTAGGATATTAATTTATTTTTGTCTGTTTAAATTTTTGACTACAAAAAAACAATTTGCAAACCATAAATGGTACTTTTTAAAAAATTAAGCTGCCAAGAAACCAAAGGTTGACAAATTAGATAATAATCGATTTTCATCGGTTTTTTTTTCATTCCATTTTCATCGTTGCGCTTCGATCGATCGATTTTTTTCTTGTGCCACTGTTATGTGTTGTGCCACAGTTCTTGTGGTCACTGTTAAACGCAGCAGTAGATGATGAAAGCTATGTTCAAGAAATTGTTCTGGCAGCAATGATCATTTCCAGGTTTCTTTTTTTGAATTTGTAAACCATTGCATAATTTATAAATGGGAATATTAATGTTTTTAGGATATTCATCCTGACAATTATCTACACGATTTCATGGACAATTCTAAATAGCAATTTTTAATAATAAAAAATTAATACATTTTTCATTATTACAATTCCTCTTTTTCAGAGCTCATATTCTCTCGAATAAAAATCTTTTTTCACCTTATTATTTATTTTTTCAATTCCGCCATTCCAAGATCAAATATAAATAGACCCATGCAATTAAATAAAAAAATAATTAATATTTGAATTTAAATGAATTAAATAGCATTTATTTATTGTTTCAATCTTTAAGGCGCTCGACACTATAGCTTCGAATCTGTGATCAGTCCGGCCAGTTGGAGAGGGCTTATATCTCATTAATCGGCGCCATTAATCTCAGACGGCCGACCTTTCATCTTCTTTCTTAATTCTCGTACAAGTCAGTACTTGTTTTTGATCAACTTGTTTTGATCAACTGAAGGCCCATTTTTCAAAGAAAAGGCCAAACTTCGCTGATTGTTATCCCCGGGGATCCTTTGTATTAGTCCGTACCCTTCCACCCTGATCATCCGCTCGTGTCTGGTCGCAGCTGCCCACCAGACCACCCTGAGATTGTACTATCTTTTGTCTGAAATGCCTTCCTTCTCCTCCGCCTACTTTTTGTAACCGCCGACTGGCCATCTTTCTCATCCTTTCCATTCTTTATCCCATTACTTATTTCCAAACTTCCTTCTCTCCTAAAAATATGCCCGTCCACCTTTGGGAAGAAAAAGTCGGCGGAGAGCGAAATTGCTCGGGATTCCTTTGCCCCTGGCCCCGTCATTGCCAACTTCCCGTCCTCCTCGATGCCCCCGAAATATGCCTCTCGGATGGCCTTGACTTAAATCGGTTGCCGCCCACCGTATGCCTTGAGAGGGACTTGGCTTTCTTCGCGACGAGCATCTTCGCCTGCGGCATGATTGCGCTGGGCCTTGTGCTTGCCGCTCTGCTGCTCGGCTTTCGCCACACCTTTACCAAACTGTGCCGTTTGCTGCGCCCCTCAGCGCCAAAACCATCCGTTGCTCCAGAACTGTGCAATCCCATCGAAATCCGCGACCCGCTGATGCGCCCTTTGGGATCCTTGCGAGCCCCTCGTCCGACCCTGTCTTCCGCCCCAAAGTCGAGCGGAATCCCGCTAGTCCGCCATAATCCTGGTAAAATCCCAGCGAAAAATTCTTCCTCTTATCTCCTTTCTTACACCCAGTCCGTCGTTTCTCTCACCATGGTTGTCCGGCTGGTAGACCAATCTCTATCTTCTTTAAATTCTACCTGAACTTTCCCAGGTCGCCCCCATTCCATGCTGGCACCGATCCCGGAAGTATGGTACGACGTGCCCTTGGCAGCGAGCAGCCGTTCCATCCACAACTCCGCCGTGTAATGTAGGTCCCTTCCTCTATAATTCTCTTGGGGATAAAACACAGCATACCCCCGAAAAAAGGAACGAAATAATCCCCGTAGGCCTCTCCGCTCGGGTCATGCCCTGAGGGTCCCTGCTCGATGCCTGAAATTGACTCTGTTCACCGAAAACTGATCTACATCGATCCTCCAATTCACATCGATTTTCCTATATTTTCCATACCATGCCCCCTTCTAAGCTCACATTCCTTAATTTTCTCCATTAATTTCTAAAAATATCTTTTTTTTTGTAAATCGTACTTTTTCAGGTATTTATACATAAATATCAAATATCTACAACTCCGTTGCACGGCACTGCACTGCACCCACACCAAAAAAACTACCTGTAACTCACCCACGCACCGCACCCTCAGGGATGCACTGTTTCCCCTCAGGCCCAAGCTGGCGATTGCCACGGAGTGGTGATCCCGTTTGCTTGGCCTCCTCGCCCCCGGCAATCCAACTTGGATTACCTCCGGTCGGCTCCTCCATGAATTGCTGATTGGGTCCCTCCAAGTGGCCTTAAGGCCAAAACTCTTTCTTCCGAGTCCGGATAAATAATCCTTTATCCGGGGAAACGTGGGGGTGAGGTAGGGTACAGAGTGATCCAAAGTCCCCTCTCGAGGACGAGAGTTTTATAGAGAGAGATGGGGTCACATCATCGGGAAGGGGAGGTGGTGACAAGGGCCAAATAAACAGATGTTGATGAAGGGGCGAGAGATGAATCCATCGCTCTGATCTGATCAAGTCACATTGTATTCTTAACCTTTTGTTATTTTCAAGCCCAACCAGAGCTCTCCGGGATCTGTATCGCCGAATGTTCGCGCCAAAGGTGCTTTGAACACTGTCTCTAGAAGGAATAGGGTCCAAACTCTATGAACAAAAAAAGAGATAGGTAATCTTAATTTTTTCCATTGATTCATATTTAATAATACACTAATGTGTCTAATACAAACCCTTCTTCCAGTTTTGTAACCCATAAATGTCATATTTAATGATTTTTTCATAAATCTTGAGACAGTTGTATTATGCAAAACCAAATTGGATATGATCAGTGTTGTTAAAAAAGAGGGATGAAAGGAAAACTATTTTTCAGACAACTATTTTTTTCTAACCCATAAATTTTTTTTCTAAAATATTTAATTAATTTGTTAAAAAAATTTAAGATGAAACTAGTGGCAGCAACCGCCCTCAAAATATAAAATTCAATTAAAGAATTAGGTTTATTAAATAATTAAAGAATAATTATAAAATGTCCCAAATAAGTATTTGGGGGCCTTCATATGGCGTATCAACGGTAATGTATATTAGGCGCGCGGAAATTTGCGGACGAAACTTATTAGAGATACTTGAAACTTTTTCTAAAATAATGTTAGACCAAAATTTTAAAAGAAAAAAAAAGAAAATTATGTATGCTTTACTCGAGTGAAAGTTTTTTTCAAATTTCCAAACTATTTGAATTTTATTTTTTTTTAAACCCCGCCCCCTTTTTAGGCTCAAAAATCAATTCCTCAAAAAAATATTCGATTTCTTATTTTAGAGTTTTTCGAGCGCATAAAATCCGAATGAGATTTGAATCAGTGTGATACCCAGGGGTACCTAACGTGTTTTCGTGACCATCCATTTTCCGGTCATTAAATGACCACTGACCTGACCGGGAGTCCGATCAGGTCAGGTCATTCAAAAAGTGACTTGACCAATCATCCGATCACGGTTATGTGACCCGGTTATCTAATTAAAAATTAGAAATATTTCTTTAACAATTAAAAAAAATGGAAAATTGAATAAAATAAAATGGTATATTTAGTTCAACAAAAAATGATTCAAATTAAGAAAAAGTTGCTTATTCAATAATTCTGGCTCATCTCAGTCCTATTCCTATGTTTTGTTGTGGTAAATGATGCTTGTGAGAAGACGCGCTCTATAGGGGCCGAAGTGCATGGAATTGAGAAAATTTCAAATGCGGTTTTCTTCAATGGTTCAACTCAACTTCCTAAAAAAGGATAAAAAGAAAATATCTCCAAAAAGTGAAATTACTTTGCTGAGATTGTTCACGAGTTTTAATCATATTTCTTTCAATTAAATATTTTAATTCATATCATTTTTAAATGCTTTTTATCTAATAATTGGTTCTTGTAGAATCCTTACCCGTAAAGCGTGATTGAAAGAAATAATAGAAATTGAAAACAATTAAAAATCATAAGTAAGAATAAATGACAAAGAAATACAAATGACACAAAAAGATGATTGATTATAAAAGTTAAAACTACTTATTTTATCATCCTTTAAGCTGTTAAATGCCTCATAAGTGGTTTTTGGATAAATTGCCATTATTTTGCCATTTTCTAGAAAAATTTTATTTAACATTTGGAATTTTTAATTTTTTATGAAATCACCAGCTTTTTTGACAGGATTTTAGTAAATTTTTTCATCTATCTCCTAAAACGATCATTTTAGCACTTTTTCGGGAAACTTCCCGCCACGATATTTATGATTATTTATTATTTATATTAAAATTGACATTTTAAACGATAATATCGTTGATTTCTTCCTAAACTAAGATTACCAACTTCGAAATGCCAAAAAATTTTTTAGAAAACCCCAAGGCCTGTGAAATTAAAAAAAACAAGTGTTGTGAAATTTGTTTGAAAATTCTAGGTTTCTGAAAATTTTAGATCTACAGCCTGCAAAAATTGCAATTGGGCGATGTAACGACCCTAGAACAACAGGCGTTACCGTGGGCCATGAATCGTGGGGGATGAATAATCTCGGCGATGAATCGGTGGGGATGAAAAGATCCCCACCTGACTTTTTATATTGTATATCAGAAAATGTTCATAGTTTATTAGCTTTTTATGTCATTTCTATGGAAAATTTGCAACTCATAAAAATAAATGTTTGGTATTATTAATGAATATTTGTTAATTTATTTACAATAAAAATTGACATAGGACGAGCCCAAAGGTAATTATTTAGAGAAACTTCCTTTTTTAAAGAAAAATTGATTTTTTACGAATTGTTTACGGTCTCTTTCATCCAGGAACGATACTTCCCAGCTTATTCAACTTTATTCAAAAAATACAAACTCGACCCTCTCCAAATTCGTAGATTTAAGGTTGATCTTATCCTTTTCCATGAAATCCTGCATGGACATTAAGAATTAATAAGTATGAAAATGCATTTTCCATTAAAGAATCAAGAATCAGAAATGATCTTTACAAAAAAATTTCTCTCTGTGATTAATCAGATCAGACATAATACTTTTTTATAAGAGTTCCTATTCAATATTCGAGATTCCCAGTAAGAGTTCGTAAGTCTTCTCCAAAGATTTTGTTAAGCTCTTTGAATTCATTGATCTTACCCCATATTTGATACTTCACTCCCGGCGCATGAATCATATTGGAATTTGTTAGTTATTATTGTTTTATTTTCTTTGATTATCTTTGCTCGCCTGATTATTTATTTATTGCTTGCATTTTTTCGGAAACGTTGTCTTATGGCAGATAAATCGAATTAAATCAAAAAATTATGAAATTTATCCAAAATTCGCAACATATGCAAAATCACTTTAAAAGTTCTAATCAAACGGAAAATGCATTTTTCATGATTATTTAATTGTTATGATATCAGGAAAATATGCATTTGCAGCGACCTTATTTTAATTTAAACTATGCAGCTTCTTAAAAAATCTCACAGATTCAACTTCAAAAAAGGATTAAAGTTCTAAAAAATGAAACATAGAAAGCACATAAATTAGCAGTAAATTGCGAGTCAGAAAAATGTAAAATCTGGCTGGCTAAAAAATAATTTTTTTATCTTTTATTTTAGGAATTCTTTTTTTATTAAATTAATCATTGTACTATATATAGATTGTATATTGATACTCCGGAAATTGGGGAATACGATCACCCATCCCTTTAATTCCAACGCCACGCAGATCCCGTTCATTGGCTAATCTTTTGATAAGGGGGCGGGGCTAAAAAGGTTTAGGAACCCTCCCCTGGGGTTTTCAGATCAGTCTTGGGAATTTGGGGCCCCAGAACACCTACCCCAGGGAATTTTCCTTCCCCATCCCCAGGCCCACCACCCTAGAAGGTGTCCCCCTTCTAGTGGAATGTGCCACAGTTATCCCCATGGCATAAATGATGTTGATGTTGGAAATGGAAGGGGAATATAAAGGGATTAGTCTCTAGATGGGACTACGAGGGTCGAACCAGGGAAATTGGATTTTCACGACAATCATTATCATTACATCATTAGCTCATTCATCCTAGTCCTAAAGTAGTTGAATTCAGAGATAAAATTTTGCTCTCCTCCGGACTTATGTCAAACACCGTCTTAAAATTAATCTTAAATTTAAAAATTCTGTATGAAATAATATTATAAGAAATAGTATTTCCAATAAATAATTTCTAAGAAGATTTTTTATTAGAAATAACTTTTGTAAAGCAATCTCTTGTTAGTAAAAAGGATTTGTTAAAAAAGGGGGCCTTCCTTTGTAGCCCCACATGAGATTTGTATTGTATTGAATCTTATTTAACAAAGAATTAAGTGATATCAACAAAATAAACAAATTAAAAAAATAGCAGCAGCATCAATACTCAAATTTGTCTTGATTCAGGCAAAGGGTCAAAAACTTGTGACAAATCAAAATCTTCTAGGATTTTAACACAACAAATTGGATCATTTTTACGAATATTTTGCGTAACTTTTGAATAAGTTTTAAGGACTCTAATGAAAAATGAGTTATTTCTGATTTGAGACGAAAAAACCGAAGCAAAAATTTGAATAGATCCCCACGAGTGGTGGTTTCTCCGATTAAAAGCGTTTTTATGGTCTAATTTTATGGATCTATTTTTATGGCTAATGTGAGGGTTTCTCCCGGCGGCACCCCAAAAATTCATTATTCACGGAGCCATTGGACACTTCTCTTCCCATTCCGTTCTTTGATCATTCATTCCCATTTTCCATTGCCTTCCCCATTTCCGTCCCCGCCCCTTTTTGTTCATCTGTGCTTTTCCTCCCCATAATCAGTCAGTAAGGAGTCGATGATGGAAGTGATCCGATCGGAGTTGTTATCATCCTTTCTCTATGTGGTGCTTCTGAGATAAAGGTGCTGAGAGAAGTTGGACCGACATTGGAGTTCAGGGGTGGTTTCGGGGAGTTTCCATTCCAAAGCCTGGGCCCGGGTTTTCCTTCCCCAATTCCATTCCCTGTCCTCTTGTCGTCGTCCTCTTGATCCACTTCCCCAAAACCTCAACTCTGGGGGCCCAACACACTACCCTCACTGGTAGCACCGGATGGTTCTCCAATCGAGAGAGAAAAGATCCATCGACAAGAAAAGGTAAGCGCGCAGAGAAATCACAGGATCCTGGCCTCCGGGCCTAACGAAAATGAAAGTGCACTATAAACTTAAAAAACTGCAAAAAACTGCTAATTAATCGAATCAAAGATAAATTTCGAATGCTAGTACAAGTAAAGAACAAGCACAGAAAAGGATTACTTTAAAGAAAAAAGAAAAAGAATCAAAAATTATTTTTGCCAATCAATTAATTCTAACATTTTTTTCTCTCAGTCGCTCGTCAGAATCAAAATGCACGCTAAGAATTATCAAAGTGCTTACACTAAGAGAATAGTCCATAGACGAATAAAAATTCTAATCATGAACATAGAGTCTTGAAATCACTACGATACGTTACAATTCATGGTCAGTTCTTACATAGATCAAAGATCAAGCATTTCACAAATCCTTCGATGACACATAAGTACAAGGAGTACCTTTTCCCTTCTCTCTTGTGGATCTTATCAGCCCCCGCCACTAGCTTCTTCCTTACAAAAAGAGCATTTTCGCATACATTCCCGATCGGAAGACAATCTTGTTCAACGGATAAGCACACTTTCTCAGGAATTCCATTAGGGGCATTATCGTTTTCACTGATCTTTATCAACATCTTTTTCTCATCGAGATGTTTGTAGGAGGCGGACGTGATTGTAATACTGTCTTGCTTTTTCTCCGGTTGCTTCTCCTCCTCTCCTATCAGCAATGGATCAGAATTATTTTGTTTGTGCACAACTTGTTTGTGCACACATTTGTGTTCATAAGGGAAATAAATATAGGATTTTGTTTGTTCATTGGGGGATAGTTTTGGAAACTTGGTTTTTCCCCCTTTAGCTAACTATAAACAAATAAATTCATTCATCTATCAGAGCTAAAAAAGCGGATGTCAATTTTGGAACCCTTTGGTGGGTTTTCGTCTTCAAGTGCCTCCGGGCAATATGAAAATGATGATTTGAGTATCAGTGTGATTGATAGGAAATTTTGGTTTGGCAAGAGTTCGGTCAAGATCACTGACATGGAAAGGTCTCACGGAGACCTGATAAGATTTGAAGAGGGTGTAAATCGCTCGTTCAGAGTTTTGAACAGGTCGTTGAATCAGAAAGTTAACTGGGTAAATGAAGTAGTGACAAACACTAACAAAAATTTTGATGTATTGAGCTCGAGGATGGATCAGCTAGTCGAGAAAGTCAATGAGCTAGAGAGGAATACAACGGCAAAGNCTTGTGCTCTCGACATTTGTATTCATAAGGGAAATAAATTTAGGATTTTGTTTGTTCATTGGGGATAGTTTTGGAAACTTGATTTTTTTCCCCTTTAGCTAACTATAAACAACTAAATTCATTCATCTATCAAAGCTAAAAAAAGCGGATGTCAACTTTGGAACCCTTTGGTGGGTTTTCGTCTTCAAGTGCCTCCGGGCAATATGAAAATGATGATTTGAGTATCAGTGCGATTGATAGGAAATTTTGGTTTGGCAAGAGTTCGGTCAAGATCACTGACATGGAAAGGTCTCACGGAGACCTGATAAGATTTGAAGAGGGTGTAAATCGCTCGTTCAGAGTTTTGAACAGGTCGTTGAATCAGAAAGTTAACTGGGTAAATGAAGTAGTGACAAACACTAACAAAAATTTTGATGTATTGAGCTCGAGGATGGATCAGCTAGTCGAGAAAGTCAATGAGCTAGAGAGGAATACAACGGCAAAGAATTCGGTTCGAGATGACCATAGTGTGGCTCGTAGTCAGAGCTTGAACTCGCTGCTCTCACACCGAATTGACCCGAACGAAACCGGGAAGACTCATAATTCGCAGGACCAATGGATGATGGATGATGAACAACCAATGTTAGGTCTCAATATGTTGAGCAATGCCCTTGGTGTAAATTTGGAATTCTTCAGTGAGGAATCTGCATACGCCTTTGATGATTGGGCAGAACGGTTCAAAGATCATGTCTCGGTCTCTGGAAAGAATTGGTCCGAGGAGGAGAAGGTAACTCGACTCAAACTGGCATTAAGGGACACACCCAGGGCGTTGTTCAAAGAGCTTTCTGTCGCCGAAACTGCAACATTGAACGGAGCTCTCGCAGCGCTGAGATCGAAATTGGACTCACCACAACGGAGAGAAGTTGCCAAAAGAACGCTAGCCATTTGCAAGCAACGAGAAGAAGAGACCGTGGGGCAGTTCTTGAGACGCCTATCTCAGTTGGTGGAAGCAACTAATCCTTAAGGCACAGGCCGAGGAGCTAGAAGCCCTACAGCTTGCAAATAACGGGAAGAAGAGACAGAGAAGCCCTACAGCTTGCAAACAGCGGGAAGAAGAGACAGTAGGTCAGTTCTTGAGACGCTTAACCCCGTTGGTGGAAGCAACCAATCCGTCATTGAATGATGCCCAACGAAAAGAGAAGGTCTGTGAGGAATTTTTGGACAGACTCAAGCCCAACATGAGTTTCCTCATTCGACTTGTTGGACTTACTCAGGTAAAGAATTTGGATGTTGTAAAGGCACAAGCAGAGGAGTTAGAAGCCCTGCTAGTAATCAGCAAAGGCAATGAAACAAGTCGCCTCTCTCAGATGATCAACGCACTTAAGGACCAGTCACCGGCAGCAACTGCTAACGGCGAATTTCAGTCAACTAGCAATGTACTAATAGGACAAGATAATAGTACATCGGGATACAAGCCACATGATCATCGACAGTTCCGACAAGCAATGGGCTATAGAGGTACGTCACCAGATTGGGATTGGAACATGCAGCAGAACTCTAGTCAGCGTCGTTTTACTAACGGTCAGGTATGTAACTATTGCCAGTGTACTGGTCATTTTGCTTGTGCCTGCATGGAGCAAATGGCGCAATTCCAGGGAGATCAATCTAGAAATAGATGGGGTCAACAACTTTGGCAACAATTAGGAAATAAAGTGAATTCAGTGGAATTTGTTCCAGAGCAGCCATCATCCGTTAGCTACAATGCCTTTTTAGAAGATTTGGTTAGGTGCTTGCTTCAGATGAAACTGCAAGGTAGCTCAGATCTGTCAGACCGAGGAACTGATTCGAAGACCGGCGCTATGAATTCTATTATGCCTATTCGGAGCAAACAAGCAATTGCATGTCGGCTACAAAATAATTATACGCAAGAAATCAAATCTGCATCTGCCTCCGGGCAAAATGAAAACCTGAGTAAAAGACCAAAGATCACTAACTGGGAATCAACCTGATTTAGCGCGATGATGACAGCTCGCTGGTATTAATATGTCATCTTGCTGGTATTATGATGTCATCTCGCTGGTCTAGTTGCTGAAAAAATCTAGTTGTTCCATGATCAGATCAGATCAATCCAAAGTTGATTGATCAACTATTTTTTCAACGCTTCAACTATTTTCGCTGAATATTTTTGAACATTCGGTGGAGGCATGAACGTGTAGGAAGGTCAAGCAATCGATTTGATACAATACTTACATTGTCAATGCCCATAAGATTATAGCAGCCAAGTGACATCAACCGAACTTCCTCTCTTGTTCATAGAATCGAATTCATTATCTACTGAAACTGAATTGTTTTTCTTGCTCATCCGATCGAATTCAGAATCGCCTCCGGGCAGCATGAAAATTGCTTATTCACCCAGAGATAAATTCTTGCATGCTTTTGTCCATCTCATGGAATTTTCTTCAATATCAGTTCGGATTACTTTCTACTTGGTCTGCATACTGGTCTCTAAGACGCCGTCTGCAACTTGTTCATTATGCTAGGTTGCAAAATACATTAAACTTGATCTTCTTTGCTCGGAAACGCAAGGTTATGATTATAGTGTCTAATTATACAGGATAGTCTCAAGTATGATTTGTTCGGGTAAGTTCGTAATTGGTCTTACATTGGGTCTGTAACAGTAAGTTTCTTATGATCTATTTCTTAGGATGTGTACAGGGTCACCAAATTTGGCTTAATCTGAGTTGTTTTAATTTATAAAGACATGAATAGGACATTAAATGATTCATAGCAAGCCTCGGTAAGAGATGTTCGAATAAGTCGACATTTGGGTTCGGTCCGACATTAAACATTCAGTTTTCTGAGACTTTCTATGGGTGTTTTGTCGAATCATTGTCGGATTGGACCGCCTTTTGGACCGCTTTTTGTAGTGTTCTACTTGAATCCAAGGTCGGAAACGGTTAGGGCTAGACTTGTTAGACCAGGCTAAAAAGGTGTATAAGGGAGTTAATTCGATTTTGATCGGATGGAGTTGTATTTGAGCAACTGCTTCAGCTATGGTACCTTGATTAATTAGTGGAACAACATTTTTTCTTGGACCAACAAATACGCTTAAACTTATGTCTGTTTGTGTTAGGGAGTCTTACAAGTGGCCTGATAAATCCTGATCAAGGCATCTTCATTCTGATCGGATAGAATTTTCGTTTGGCCAGGAGGCCTGTAGTTAGGCATCGTTTTTTTGACTTCTACAGTCGCAATAAACCCCAAAAATTTAAACTCATCTTCCTTTTATCCTTTCCAAATTTTCTTTCGTTTATTTGGGTCATCCATTCCTTAAATTTTGACCATTTTATCTCTGTCCAATCTTATTTTGCCCATTTTGGTCTCCCTGTAGGTCCCTCCCCTTGTTGTGGTTCTCATTTTGATCGGTGTTTGTCGGTGTCTCCAACCTATTCATCTTTCAACTGTCGGCTCTGGCCTTCCTTTCACGACTGTGGACGCCACGCAGGGTCACTAAAGTGACATTGCGGTCGTCGTCACCACTTGTGACCGGCACGCCGTTGGTAATGGTGGGGAAGAACCCTTTTGGGGCAGGTTAGACCGGTGCAATGTTGCCCTGTCTCTCGTTGGACACGGCCTCGTAGTCATCGACGACTTCATAACCCTGTGCAAGGAGGCGGTTCGTGGTCAAGGCACTGGCGGAGACGGATGTGGTCAGCCCCTTCTATCTGGACGTTGTCCGCCAGCGGGAGTGCTCCTACGATGGCCGCGGAAAGCTGATGGCTGAGGAAGGGCAACTGGTCAAGGATGACTTCTTCCACCGTTGGTTTGAGAATAGGTGGCGGGGATCAGGTACAGGTGCTGGTGCAGGTGGGCCATCAGGGAGTGGGAGTGACCGATTCCAACCCTATCCTCCCCAAGGTGGCGCCGGCGGATGAGGACAACCGGGGCCGTCACGCCGCTGAAAGAAGGAAGGAAGGAAGGATGAGCTGCAACAAGGGCACTTCGGGGAAGGGGACCATCCTGCGGTATGGGGGGAGAGGGCCTCCGGTGGCTCCGTTTTTTTATTTCCCCAAATTTCCTTCCCTCTTTCTGCCGCCTGGGGTTTCCACCATGACTTTCTCTGGATCTGTGCTCCATCCTTTCCTCCACTCCCTCTTTTCTCTCCTCACCCTCCTATCATCTCACTGAGTGGGTCAGTTCGGTCGGAAGGCATGGCACTCCCTGGCGACTTGGTTGGCGGACTACGCGGCAGACAACGGCGGGACAGCGGAAAGGCACTGTGCATGCTGCCAGTTCGGTTCTTTGTGCTTGCATTGTCGCTTCGACGACAACTTCACTTTGTGCCGTTCGAGGATCAGCCACACCTGACAGCACCCCTCGGTGGAGCTGGGGGAGTTCGGGTTCCTCGATCAGGGCGCTCCTCACACGGCAGCCGCAGATGGATGGTCAGAATGCTTCAACAACGTGCCGAAGGTGCTGCATTGGAGTTGGCTGCAGGATCTAGCTTCCGAGGCTGTGTTAGACAACGAGTCTACACGAGGATGCGACTGCAGTTGATTGCGGCGAGATTGTGTTGATGTTGGCTGTGAAAGGACTGTTTTGTTGGAGGAAGACTACTACAACGGAGTGCTGCAGGGGTGTATTTGTGTTGACCGTTCGTTCTCTCCTGCTCCGGGTGCTTTTCCTATCTCTCTTGCCTTTGGCACATTCACCCTCATTTTTATCTGGAGGATCGGGGACGATCCCAGGGAAGGGGGGAGTTGTGAGGGTTTCTCCCGGCGGCACCCCAAAAATTCATTATTCACGGAGCCATTGGACACTTCTCTTCCCATTCCGTTCTTTGATCATTCATTCCCATTTTCCATTGCCTTCCCCATTTCCGTCCCCGCCCCTTTTTGTTCATCTGTGCTTTTCCTCCCCATAATCAGTCAGTAAGGAGTCGATGATGGAAGTGATCCGATCGGAGTTGTTATCATCCTTTCTCTATGTGGTGCTTCTGAGATAAAGGTGCTGAGAGAAGTTGGACCGACATTGGAGTTCAGGGGTGGTTTCGGGGAGTTTCCATTCCAAAGCCTGGGCCCGGGTTTTCCTTCCCCAATTCCATTCCCTGTCCTCTTGTCGTCGTCCTCTTGATCCACTTCCCCAAAACCTCAACTCTGGGGGCCCAACACACTACCCTCACTCTAATTTTATGGATAATTTATGGATTTATGGATTTTATGGTTTTTATTCGCCTGTATTCCGAATTTTCAATTTTGAAATGGTGAATTAGCTCTGAATATTCTGGAATTGGTAAAGTTGGATTAGATCGCTTAAAGACTATTTTCAGAAAGGTTTTTTGGACTTTTTCAATGTCTTTTCTCAAAAAATGGATTGTAAATTGGAGTAGCGAATTCGAGTATAGGCCTGACTATAATTTATACAATTGAATGAGGGTGATGGATTATTTGACTTATGCTCAAAAATAACAAATTGGATTCAGAGAACTTTGTTAGTTGCAATTTTGATATGCTCTTACCACTTCAAATTTCAACTTTCGAGAACAATCTCGATTCTAAAATTTTTCGAGAATCTCGAATCTAGAAATCTCGAAAGATCTCTATTTTTATCACTAAATTTCCGTGGTATTGAAAATTTATTTATATTTTTATAATTTTTAAGTACAAGTATTTCGATGAGCAGAGGTGATTTTCCGCCGGTGATGGGGAAGAAAGGAATAAACCCTAAATAAATATAAAATGATATTTTCATATATTTTTTGAATTGAATAGGATGCATTGTATGAGTATTAAAAATTTTGCAAATTTCATAATTTTCTATACAAAAGACACACCCAAAATCTTTCTTATAGGTTTATTTTTTCATATTGGCATTATTATTCATGATTATTCCAAGAAACTTTTTTTATTCTTTTTTTCTACTGCAAAATTTTTTCATTTACATTTTTTATTTCGGAAGTATAACCTATATGAAAACTCCTTTAAATCTATATAAGTTTAATCTTAAATCCTCTGTCTTATCGTTACGCAAATTTATTCCTAAAATTAATTTTTCAAGAATTTCAATAAAACTATGACAATGTTTTGTTTTTATCAAAACGATGAAAAATATAAAAAAGAAAAATAATTTGAAATTTGTTATTAAGCATTGGTATTATTTTAATAGACATTTTTTGAATTAAAGCATTAAATCCCTTATTATTTACCGTATTTATTCTAATATAAAGGTAGTCTCTATTATAACGGTAGTCTCCAATATAACGGTAACTTTCGCTCGAGGTTGAAAAAATATAAGAGTAATCTCTAATAAAGCGGTAGTCTCTAATATAAAGGTAATAACTCAAAATTTTTTTTATCAATTTTATTTTATGAAATCAGAGCAAAAATCCCAACGAAATGAAAGTTTATTATATTATTGGTTCAATAATTTTACGACGAGAAGTTTTCCACTTGAACTTTCTCTCTGCGCCCTTTTCTCCTCTCTTATTTCTCTGTTATTACTTCAATGAAAGAGTCGCTTCATAAAATTATTGGTTCAACAAATTCATTTTTAAGCTACGTTTAAACTAGAAACAAGTACAGAATAGATTGAAAATTTTGGAATAGGGCAGAATTGGACAGAACAGATTAAGCAACTACAGATTAAGATTCCCCTAATCTGTTCCAAGAGCCAATTTTTCAAAAACTCCTTGGAACCCCTTTTCCTTCCCACTTCAAAAAAGAATAAAATTATTATTTAGTTTATTTTGAAGAATAAACAAAAAAGCATGAAGAATTTCGATTTTTTAGGTCTTTGAAATTTCGATTTTCACCAGTCGATGGTCTCATATTTGGTTGATAGAGTTGGTTGAAAAATAGAACGGTAATCTCTTATATAACGGTAGTCTCTAATAGTACGGTAACCTTTTGACTAGGTTGAAAAATATAACGGTATACCGTTATATTAGAATAAATACGGTATTTGAAGATAATCTAGACCAAAATTTTTTTATATAAAATAATTTTTTATTTTATATTTAATTGCGTTTTGAGGGTATCTTGTGGTTGTGGAAATTATTTTACTGATTTATTTATGTTTCAAATAATAAAATATATTTCTTTTTACAGAATTTCTAATATTTACCACTTACAAAATAATTTTGCATTGCGCTAACCTTCGCTTTAATATCTAACTGAAATGGTACTTCATAAATATTCAAAAGACCATTTTATTATTATTTTTTGCATTCAAAAATGATCGGCAATTATTTAAGATAATTTTGTAAAAATTAATAATTTTAAATTTTAAAGTATATTTTATGAGTTACAAATTTTAATGAGAAAATTTTTTCAGTATCCATTTAAGGAACAAAAATAATAAAATGATTTTTTTCTTTTTTACAGCTCTAAAAAATCAAAAATATTTACTTTCAATGACAATGATTAGTGGTGGAATTACTAGCTTATGAAAAACATCAATTATTTTGCCAATACACAAAAAAGACGACAGAAGTGAACCAAATTATCGTCCTAACTGTACTCTCTGTGGGATTTTTGAATAATTTTATAAAATTACCAAGAAAAAACTTTTTTAGAAAAGAAAAATTTTGCCTTTTAAAAAATCAATCTACACACAACCCAAGTTTTGGTCATGCTAAATGAATTCTATGATTTTATCCAAAATGGGAATAATATTGATGCAATTTATATAGATTTTAAAAAGGCTTTTAATAGTGCCCCAATCAAACTCCTTCTTCAAAAATTAAAAATATTGGTACAAGAGGAAATTGGCTTAAGTTCATTGAAAATTATTTGTCAGATCGCTCATTTAAAGTGAAAATTGGTGAAAATTTTAAAATTATTCTGATTCTTTTTCCATCCATTCCGGAGTACCACAAGGTAGTGTGTTTTGTGTTAGGGCCGCTTTTATTTTTGATATTTATAAATGACTTGCCTGATTTTTTACCAAAAAATATAGGAATTAAAATGTATGCTGACGATGTTAAAATGTATGTTTCTCATGAAAATGATGATGCAGGAGAACTTTAATCAGAGGCTCTTTTATCCTTAGAAAATGGTCTAAAAGTAATGACATTAATCTCATTAACAAAATGCTTTGTCCTTTATTTAGGCTCTAAAAATGACAAAATGGAATACAAACTTTTTGAAAAGAGGATTGTAGAAACTGAATGTATATCAGATTTAGGCATTTTGATTGATAGTAATATTTCTTTTTTCAGATCAGGTAAAACGAATTAATGTGCGGATTTAAAAAATCCGATTGTATCGTAGTCCTGGTGGAAATAGATGCGCTCTCATAATATTCCTTTTGCACAGATAAAATCTTTTTGATAATTGTAAAGGAAGCCAAACCTCTAAATAAATAATACGCCTATAGGCCAAAAGTCAGTTGGGTTACTTTTGAGCGTAAAGAAATTAGAGCTAAGTCCCTCGGACGTTAAATTTTTAAAGGACGGCTAAATTTTTTTTAAAACGTTTATTTTATAAAGAAGGTTGAATTTTTTAATCGGCTAAACTACAATTGAACCTTTTGAAAAATTCAAAAAATCCACATTGTTGCTTTTGGTATTGATTTTCATTAAAAAATTTTTGATATTAATATATTGTACAAAAAGAGTCGAACTAACATCTTTCTGCAATAATTTAATCATTTATTTCTTATTGATTTATTTTTTTGGCAGCATTGTGACGTACACTTATTGATTTAAAATTTCTGACTTCAATCCAGTAAAACTATAATAAAATGATTTTTCTATGGGTTTTAATTTATTATTTAGGTAAAACAAGTAAAACAATTATCAAAACAATTTTTTCAGAAAAAATTAATTTTCAATACTAATTTTAGCTCCAACATCGGCTATCAAAATATAGTAAAAATCGATATCAAGAATAATTTTTTGGCACCAATATCATAGGTGTCAAAGAATTAGTCTTTGTTCTCGGTATTGGTTTTTGAACTTGTTATTGATTTTACGAAATTTTCAAAACATAGATGAAAAACTACTACCCTGCCCTAAAGAGAAATTGAACTAAAATACCAATCAAATAACAATATACAATACCAATAATAATACCAAAAATTATGAATAAATAATATATGGGCCCATAAATAACGATGGACGCTTAAGTTAATTAAGGGCACCTAAAATGCAATTGAGCCTATTGATTTTTTAAATCAAAAAATTAAAATAGATGTAGGCAATATTCATAAATATAAAATAAAATTTAATTTAGATGAAGAAA
The DNA here is from genome assembly GCA_001026735.1 of Rotylenchulus reniformis. NCBI lineage: Eukaryota > Metazoa > Nematoda > Chromadorea > Rhabditida > Hoplolaimidae > Rotylenchulus > Rotylenchulus reniformis. The sequence continues at coordinate 54,250 of LDKF01000212.1, read as the reverse complement.
TCTTGCCGGACATCGAACCCATCTCACTCACTCAGGGTCAGGGCGAGCTAACTCAGGGTCAGAGTATCTATCATCAAAAAAATAAAATACTAATGACGCGGAAAGGTGTGTTCGTGGGTGTGAACACACAGAGCCTGCGGGCAATGAGTCCAGATAGGGCTGGAGGAGGGCCGCTGGCGTTGGCACTCCTTAAAAGCCCAATCGATCAGCTAAGGAATAACACGACGGTTATCCTTACCGATCTGTTCCGTCCTTGGACTTTGCACGAGTTCGGGGAAGCAGAATAATAGGGGGCGAAATTGGATCTGTGATTGATCAGAAGGGGGACAGATCAATCAATCAATCAAATCAATCCAAAGGGATGGGCACGACGGCCAAGGGGATTGATCAATCCAAGGGGAAGGCGCGACGGCCAAAGGGATTGATCAATTCAAGGAAAGGGCGCGACGGCCAATGGAAGGGATTAGGCACGACGGCCAAGTCCCAAAATCACAGGGAAAGGAAGTTTATCCGATTAGGGGATCGGAAGGGCAATGGTGTGCCCAATGTTCCACTCGGCCTTTGCCCCAACAACCACAAGTAGGAACCTTCGAGGTCTAATCAGGGCGCACCCACTGATTAGTTCGGACCTTGGGGGCTTTGAGGGTCAAAACTCCTAAGGGATTGTCAAATTGCAGTGGCAATTTATTGTCGATAATCGAGCGATGAAGATGAAGAGTGAATATGCATCTTGAGTGGGGGAAGAAGATTGGCTTGAGGAGGCGGGGCAAAAATGGATGCAAATGGATGGATCAGATATGGGAAAGAAATAGAAAGGGGCCATAAGAGAGGGCCAGAGAAGGCATAGAAAAAGTGTATGGGAACGANTTTTAAAAAGTGATTATGGGGAATGAATGGGAAGTGAGGAATGGGAAGGATAGGATAAAAAGTCATACAATCGGGGTGATCATTTGGCATAATGATCGATATCCTAAAATCCTTCCATCTAGTTCTTTATTGGGGTTGTGACCCAACACCTCCCCCTTTTGGACTGTCAGTGGCAGGGAAAAATATGTTGGCGGGATCACAAGTCCAAGCGAACCGGCGGGCGCCTGGTCCGTTCCGGATAGCGGCGACGAGGTGGCGAAGGGGTCCGTTCCGCGACCTCGGGCACTTCGGGCGGAGGCAGCACTTCAACCAGCGGTTGTACTTCAGCAGGTGGCTGGACCAAAGGCGGCGGCGGAAGACCAAAAGTGTCGTTGAACACGTCCAACGTGTCATCGACCGTCGAATCCGGGATGTGCCGAGTGCGAAGCTGGTTAGTGTGGAACCTACCTGAAGTTCCGTCGTCGAATGCCACTTCGTAGATCACGCCTCGTCGGTTGCTGATCCGTCCGGGACGCCATTCCTGCGTCGATCGATGGCGCGCGTAGACAGCGTCCTGGATGTCGAACGACCGCTGTCGGGCGCCATGTTTGCGGTTGAATTGTTCCTCCATTGGGAGGTCACGCAAAGTTGGTTGGACGGACGGTGGCCGGAGCAAATCCAGTGAAGTCCGCGGTCTGCGTCCAATGAAGAGCTCAGCGGGACACTTGCCTTCCGGAAGCGCATCGCAGGGGGTTGTCCTGTAGGTGATAAGGAAAGTCTGCAAGACATCCTGAGTGATCCCCTCCCCCTTTATTTTGGCGAATGCTCGCTTGAAAGTATCGACGAATCGCTCGGCTTGTCCATTTGACTGTGGCGAGTAGGGGGCGCTGAAAAGGTGCTCAATTCCGTGTTTTTGTGCGAATTGCTGGAATTGGCTGCTGCGAAACTGCGTTCCGTTGTCCGAAACGAGTGTCTCCGGAATTCCGTGTCTGCTGATGAGGTAGCGGAGTTTCGCAATGGTTGCAGATGAAGTTGTGGACGACATCTCGAAAATTTCTGGATATTTTGAGAATGCGTCGACGATGATGAGATACATCTTTCCATGGAATGGACCAGCATAGTCCATGTGCACTCGCTGCCAAGGTCGCGTGGCTTTTAGCCATGAACGAAGTGTCGTTTTGACAGGATTCTTGGACACCGCTGCACATGCTGAGCAATTTTGGACGAAATTGTCGATTTCTTTGTCCATTAGCGGCCAGTAGACGTGAAGGCGAGCGAGCGACTTCATGCGCCTCATTCCTGGATGTCCTTGGTGGAGCATCTTCATGATGGACGGTCGAAGTGCCGCTGGGATGATGAGCCTTTCGTCGAACATCAGGCAGCCATTGACGATGGAAATTTGATCCTTACGACGGAGAAATTGCTCGAAGATCTCTGCTGGAAGTTCCGACGTTTCTTTGAACAAATGGCGACGAGGCCACTGGGTCTGGATGAAGGTCCGGATTGCTCGAAGCTGCACGTCCTGTTCGGTAGCCGCGACGAGATCCTTGTAAGTGATTGGGAGCTGGCGGACAACCTGTTGGACCGTGTCGTTCAACTCTGCTTCCAGATCACAGGATGCGATGACCACTTCTTCCGAATTTGGTAGACGTTGCTGCGCAATCAGGCGGGAAAGCGCGTCTGCTTGGCCAAAATCCGCCGTTTTGACGTATTCGATGCGGAAGTCGTAGGCTAGCAGAATGAGTGACCACCGGATGAGGCGATTGTGTGTGTACTTGGGTACACCACTTTTGCTTCCGAATATCTTTTTCAACGGTTCATGATCGGTGAGCAATGTGAATTTGCGCCCGTAGATCATTTTGTGGAACCGTTTGACTGCCTCGACGAGTGCAAGACCTTCTTTCTCGATTTGGCCATAATTTTGCTCAGCTGCGGTGAGTGCGCGCGAGAAGTGTGAAACTGCTTTGATGCGGCCATCGGGGAATTTGTGTGAGATGACTCCTCCGATGCCATGTTGAGAGGCGTCGGCTGCCACTATGATCTCGAGTGCCGGATCATAATGCGTGAGTAGCAGGTCCGACTGCAGCAGTTCCTTGATTTTGCGCCATGCCTGCTTGCACTTCTGGTCCCAGACCCAAGGAATGTCCTGTTTTAGAAGATGATCCAGCGGTTGCCGGATGAAGCGGAAGTTCTGGACAAACTCCTGGTAATAGTTGACCATGCCAAGAAGTGAGCGAAGTTCCGAGACATTGGTCGGATCTGGCATGTCTGCAATTGCGCGGATTTTGTTCGGGTCCGGTGATCGTCCAGTTTTGTCGATGATGACACCCAGATATTTGACCTGGTCCTGGAAGAACGAGCACTTGTCGAGACGAACCCTGAGCCCGTATTCTTGGATGTGTCCGAAGAGCTGCTGAAGATGTGCTTTGTGCTCTTCAAATGTCTTGCTGACGACGATGACATCATCCAAGTAGGCTGTGGTGAACGGGAGATCAGCAAGCATGCTGTCCATGATCGACTGGAAGATTCCTGGCGCTGACTTAACTCCGAATGGCAGGCGCTGGTACTGATAGTTACCGCGATGTGTGGCAATTGTACACAGCTCCTTGGACTCGTCGTCCAATTCCACTTGAAGGTAAGCGTCCTTTAGGTCGATCTGGCTGAAGATTTTGCCTCCGTTCAGAGTTGCGAAGATGTCCTCTGGCAATGGCAGAGGGTGCTGATTGAGCATTAGCGCATCGTTCAAACCAGTTGAGAAATCAGCGCAAAGACGGGCTGTCCCGTTGGCTTTCTTCACGACCAAAATGGGTGCGGCCCAATGAGTATGGTCGACCGGCTTGATGACTCCCATCTCTTCCAGACGGTCCAGTTCGCTGCTGACGACTGGCAATGAGGCGTATGGCACTGGCCGAGCCCTTCGGTAGATGGGTACCGCGTCCGGCTTGAGCACGAGATGAGCTTGTGTCTTGGTGCAGTGTCCCAGATCATCTGCGAAGACCTGCGGGAACTCTGACTGGAGTTTGGCCACGACCGACTCGACTTTGACGGGGTCGTTTACTGGCGCAACACTGCCCAAATGATGCGATGGACTCGGTGTTTTCCCTTGAATAAGTTGCTTGATGTGCTCAAGGAATCCGAATTTGTCCATCGTTGATGCGCAAAGAAGATTGAGTGAACCGCGCTTGGCCACATAGAATGGCTGTTCAGTGGTGATGCCGTTGAACTCGAAATTTGTCAGGCCTTTCCCGATGAATGAACATCGGGTTCCTTCAAAGAATCGACCCTGCTCACTGCATGGCTGGATTGGAGGCTGTCCGATCGAGCGATATGTGCGCTCGTCGATGATGTTCACCTCTGCACCGCAGTCGAGGGTGAAGGAGACCTGCTTCCCATTCATGATTATGGGTGCTTGCAGGAGGCCTGATGATGTGACCGTGTTGATGTACGCGGCGGGTAGGGTGACTGTGTTGCAGTTCTTCTGACCCTTCCCCTTTTTGGCCTGGAATTCGCGAATTTTCTCGCACTGTTTCTCCAGATGGCCAGTCTTCTGGCACTTGCTGCATGTGTGCGAGATGTGTGGGCAATTTCGGGCCCAGTGCATGGCACCACATCGATAGCAAGCGCTAGGCGGTGGCTTCTCTTGCGCCGAAGACTGGGGCTTCCCCCTTTGCTGCTGATTGGTGAATTTGCTCTTATTTGACTTCGGTTTGTCTGATTTGTGCTGCACTGCATTGACCCGGGAAGTGGACGCGGACTGCTCGAGGAGCTTGGCTTCGGCCTGTGTGGACAGCAAGGTTTGGAGCTCGAGGACTACTTTTTCGAAAGTGAAGTCCGCGTGATCACCGTCTGCGGCCAGCCTGGCGAGGATGTGCTGTCGGAGTTTCAGATCTTTTCCCGATTTCAGGGAAGTCAGGAGAATCAGCGTCTTGAACTGCTCCTCCGTCAGATCCGACCATTTGAATTTGCGGAAGAGGCTTTTCAGGCGGTTGATGAATGTGCCAAAATACTCTCCGTCCTCTCGCGTGGCCCGCAGACAGTCGTATCGGTCGATGAAAACCGACTGCGACTTGGTGAACAGCTTGATCAGACGATCCTTGGTTTGTGCCAAGGTGAAGCTTGTGAGGTCGGCCGGGAGGCAGGACCGTTTGTACTCGGCAAATGCTGCTGGACTCAGCTTTGTCATCAGCAACTTGACTTTGGCCTGGTCCGTGAGAGATGCAGCACTGCAGTCGAGTGCGAATGTAAAGCGGTCGAGCCATTCCTCGAAGCCATTGTCCACTCCGTCCTCGTGGTCATACGGCTGAATATCCGGCAGGTTTGTCGAAATTGCAGTGCCGGTTTGGGTCTGCTGCCTTGTGACCACGTCGGTAAGCTTTTGTAGAAGTGCAGTGAGCGTGGGATCCATCTTCGGGACTCAAGAAAACCGCAAAGTTGAATGTGAAGAAACCGCTGCTGAATGGTGTGGAGGGAAGCCGCTATGTGTGCTAACTAGCGCCAAGTTAGTTAGCTATAGCGGTGCGCGTGGACGACCTGAGTAGTGTTGCCAAAACACTAAACAGGAGCGCGGCGATTTCTTCTGATAAGCAGTGCCAAACTACTTATCAGGGATTGCTGAATTGTTGGCGGTTAAGTCCAAGGTCCGGCGAAAGACGGATGAATATGTGTTGAGCACAGGAAAATCGATCGATGAGGATGATGAAATTCTTGCTGTTGCGGGAAAACAAAAATGTTCAAACCCACGGATTTTCCTGTCCGAATTTCTGCTTTTCGTAGATTCGGCTTTTAGCTGACTGCGCCACTGTTGTGCCTTTGATGACACAATTAATAGGACCGAAGAAATAAATAAATAACTTTATTTATTAAGAGCAATAATAATAGCGGAATAAATTGGGAGCGGGAAATTATAGGGAAGCGACTCTATTTTTAAAAAGTGATTATGGGGAATGAATGGGAAGTGAGGAATGGGAAGGATAGGATAAAAAGTCATACAATCGGGGTGATCATTTGGCATAATGATCGATATCCTAAAATCCTTCCATCTAGTTCTTTATTGGGGTTGTGACCCAACAGGAACGAAGATGAAAATGGACAAAGAATGGGGATGAGAGCAAACGGAAGGGAAGGAGAAAGGGTAGGACTGATGAATGGGTGGATGGATGAACGGAGATGTGACGGCCGATAGGCCGGATCGGAGGGGGATGGGAATGCAAATGGACGGATGGGAATGAATGGGCCAAGGAAGGGGGGCAAAATATGCAAATGGACAGGATGGATGGATGGCGGCGGGGGGAATGCCGCTGAATTTGAAAATCGCAAATTTCCGAAGGAAGGAAATTCGCGACACTCCCCCTAAGCAAAAATGCGACAAAATGAGGGGAGGAGGATTATTTTCGTGGCGATGATCGTTGTTGGTTCCGGAACTTAGAAGCAGTGACCGCGCCCTCGAGAATTGTGACCGTTGCCGTTTCCTCGCTGATTCCAGAATTCGCGTCTTCCTCCGTTGTCGGAACGACTGCTGGTGCTGGGCTGCTCGGGGTCCCAACGACTCGGGTAGCGCCTGAACTGGGCCGGAGCTGTGCCGTGTCCTCCTGCGAAGGATCCATGGGCCGGTCTGCCTCCTTGATAAACTTGATTACAGGGATAGCCTGCGACGAGGCAATTTCTTTCTCCCTCACTATCTTTTTCATTTCGTCCATTTCCCTCTCTCTCTTCTCTGTCTCCTTTCTCAAAACTCTTCTCACTCTGAACATGTCCACCCAAGAATAGGCAGCATAAAGCCATTTTCCAATTACCAAGATCACGACGGATCTAGTGACAATTCCCCACATATCGACACTGTTCCAAAGCAGTGACCAAGGACTCTCCATATCAATTGGAGATGGAGACCCTCCCTTTTGGTTAGCACCAACTTATGAAAGATTTGTAGCTGGGTTTCAGGCAGGAACCCACGCCATTCCTTATTCAAAATCGAAATCTCTTCGACATNGGACTGCTTCCGGCTCCAAGATGTGGGTGATCGGATCGAGAAAGGCATTGATCGGCTTGGTCCCTTCTCTCAAAGTGGCATTGACAGCGACTTTATCAAAGCAAACATTCGGGACTGGACTCAGGCGATAACTATGCACATAAGTGCATGGCCAATATTCCAAAACTCTTTCTGTTGCCCATCTCGCCTGTACCAACGGATTTTTCGCCAATTTCCGAACCAATAGGGTCGGATTTAGGTGTGTGAGATCTCTGCTCATCAGCGAAGAGAGATACTCACAAGTGATTTCCGAGAATGCGCGGAAAGCTCTTTTCATCTCTCTGTCCGCAAACATCGCTCTCGCCTGCAATTGTGAGGCGAATTGAGGCACATGAACCTCACCATCCAAATCCCCATCAAACCAATCTCTTCGGTTCCTTGACCGAATGGCATTCTTAAGAGAGCGGAACTCACGCTCTTCAATGGCAAATCCTTGCTCACTCACGATGAGCTCGTTAAAACATGATCTGACCGACCGCGGTTCCTCCGCGAAAGTCAAAGAAAAATCTGGCGGGTCAGATAACCATCCTGAAAATTTATGGATTTCAGATATAAAATTTTTTATATTCAATTTTTTACCTCTTGATGGATTGCCAATGTATACTTTTTAACTTCACACTATAAATTCAATTTAATTAATTTCGCTGGTGTCATAATTATATTTTTTTGCCATTTTTAAGTAGTTAATATTAGTTCCTGAAGAAATCATTTTCAAACTAGCACCAGAATTTCAATAAAACAACTTCCAGCCTAAATGAATCGGTAATAGGTCTTTACCGCGAAAAACTGCCACATGTGGCATTAAAGAAATTATTTAAAATTTCGAAAATTAAAAAAAATACAAATTTAATTTATTGAATTGTAATTTAATACAACGAAGGGAAATTCTAAATCACATCATTCCAATGACTGTGATCTAACTCCTCGGGATCGATGGCCCTGTTTCCGTTCTTGTCAAGCTCTATGAGAGTCCGTGTTCTGAGCCAGTCCCTCCGACGTATTATTGAGTGTTCGCCAATTGTTTTGCATAGACAATGGCCTCCTCTATGGACAATTTGCCCTCCGAATTTTATAGAATAAATTATATAAAACGGGTAATTTTTTAAATTTCTTATTACTATTTTATTTTTTTACCATAAGAAAAAATTGGCAATCATGTCGAATTGCGGTCCCGTGGAAAAAATTGATTAAAGAGGCTGAAAATTCGCACCCTAGGGTATTTTGAGGTGCTGATTACGAATCTGAGCTCCGATTTTGTCCATGATGAATCAAATCTATGATGTTTCATCAAGTCTTGATTTTTTGTCAATTTTTCATTTTGCGATTTTCATATTAAAAAATCAGCTGTACTGTCGAAATCGGATATTCGACCTCGAATTTACATTCGAGGAGGAGGAGAAGGGTGGGTGAGGAGTAAAATGGGGAAGATGAAAATGATCGCGTGATGCGCGGAAATGTTGATCACCCCTTCCTTCCTCCCCTATCACCCCCCAAGGCCACCAATTCCCTTTCTCCCCAATTAACTTGTTTTCGCCCCTTTCCCTTTTTGTTGACAGCCGATTGCCCTTTTCTCTCTCTCTCTTTCTCTCTCTCCCCCTCCTATCAACTTGTCCTTGAAATTCCTCCCTGTTTTCGTGTTCGCCGAAAAACCAAATTTGTCCCCCAAGTTCGTTCCCCCCTCTGATCACTCTTACTCTCGCGACCAACTCTCACGTTTTGTACCCCCGACTCCCTCTCGAAAATTGTCCCCAAAAATTTCTGAATAAAATTTTCTAAAAAATTCGGGAAAAATCAGCAACGGTCGCAACGACCACTACATGTACAATAAAATCCGCGTCAGAAAAGTCCGGCAATCTAGAGCACCTTTAGTTTCGAATTTGGCCTCGAAACGATTTGTCCGAATGCGTTTGGCGCTTTTGTTCTCTCTTCTCCTTGTCTCTGTTCCTTCATTTCATTTCACTGGATCCAAAGACCACTCCGTCTTCGAGTGGGCGTGTCCCTCCATAGAGTGGGCGTGTCCCTCCACCTAGTCCATATAAATAGCTTTTCCGATGTTCATTTCCTCTCATTTTGTGATCGCGCGGAGATTTGTTCTTTGCAAACAAAACAATCGCTTTAATACCATTTTTTCAAAAGGGATTGCCGGACTTTTCTGACGCGCATTTTAGGATATATTTATTTTTTTTTTGCTTTCTAATCATGATAATAATATTTTTGCTTTTTTACTACATATATTATTCCCAAAAGATCGTTGAACATGCAAGTGTCTAATATCTTTAATTGGCGAAAAATCAAGTCTTGATGAAAATCATAGATTTGATTCACCATGGACAAAATCTGAGTTAAGATTCGTAATCAGCACCCCAAAAAACCCTAGTATGTGAATTTTCAGCTCACAAGACTGTTTATAATTTTTTTTTCCATGGGACCGCAATTCGACATGATTGCCAAAAAATTGTTTTTCGCTGCTCACGTGTAACGTATATAGAAAAAACATCGATTATCCTGATTAAATAAATATGCAAAATTATAAAAAAAAACAAAATAATTACAAAAAAGACACAACCAAACGCCTTTTTATTCATGGTAAGCGAATCGTAGCAGTCAAAAGAGGAATTGTCCGAGTTGGACGCCAATTGGAGATTCCAAAAAATAAAAATATATTTTTTAAATAAATTATTTTTTTCACTTGAACATTCTTTTTTTTATTATCACAGGTACAAGTCTTTTTCGGCGTAGTCACAAGCTTTACTTTCTGCTGAGATAGGCTTTATTGTAGGGGCCTCCTTTGTCGTCCTCGATGCATGGCTGACAACCTTCCGGGTAAAGTTTGACCTTTGACATATCGTAAATTGATATTAAATTTTCTGATTATTTTTAAATGTCATACCTCACTAGTGCCAAAATTTCAGAGAGAGGAAAGGATGGGTCGCTGACTATAATTGGTACTACTAAATGAAAAGGGGGTAAAACAACGAAATATAATAAAAAAATTAAAATAAACAAAAAATTATTTCTATTACCTATATTTAAAACCTTATTCTGAGGGTGCATTTTTTGGGTCGGCGATCCCCATTCATGAGTATGCATTTTCGGCGGTAGGGTAAAAAAACGGGGCCCCTTTATTTCGTATAAATTTATTTCGTATAAATGTTATTTCATATAAATGTTATTTCATATAATTTTTATTTCGTATAATGTTATTTCGTATAAAAGAAGAAAAATGTTCATTTCATATAAAAATCAAAATTAGTGTACACGTATGCCCTAAATTCAGAAATGACTCATCAGAAAACAACTTTCTTTTGATGCTGAGTCCATTTTTGATGTCCATTTTGACGTTTTCTGACGTCGAAAAAATTGAAGAATATGATTTTCTCTGGTTCAACATTGTATTTTAGACGCCTAAATTTTATTCCCCATTTTTTGGAAGATCTTGAGAAAGATTTTTCTATGACCAATTATATTTTTACTGACTTTTTTCGAGAACATTTGAAAAATTTTTAATTCCCAATTAACCAATTATATTTTTACCGACCAGTTACTTTTTCGAGAACATTGAAAAATAAAAATAGAAATTGAAAAATAAGAGAGAAGAGGAGATAGAGTAACAATAAATGAAAAAACGGAATAGAACGGAACAGATAAACAAAATTGATGAATCTCCAATGTCTTGATCAATTTCCTGCGTTCAGAATGTATTCAAAAAATTGTTCTTCTTCATTTTCTTAATAATTTGAAGAGATCAAATTGGACTCATTATGTGATAACACCTTGTTCTGGTTTTGATTGATTTATATCAGCATCAGCATTGACATTCTCGGACATCTCATTTGGAATTCCTGCATTCGAATTATTGATTGTATTATTTTGAGTTAATTCCAATGATGCTAAAATCCGCGTCAGAAAAGTCCGGTAATCTAGAGCTCCGTTAGTTTCGAATTTGGCCTCGAAACGATTTGTCGAATGCTTTTGGCGCTTTTGTTCTCTCTTCTCCTTGTCTCTGTTCCTTCATTTCATTTTCACTGGATCCAAAGGCCACTCTGTCTTCGAGTGGGCGTGTCTCTCCTTAAAGTGGGCGTGTCCCCCCACCTAGTCCATATAAATAGCTTTTCCCGATGTTCATTGCTCTCAATTTGTGATCGCGCGGAGATTTATTCTTTGGAAATAAAACAATCGCTTCAATATCATTTTTTCAAAAGGGATTGCCGGACTTTTCTGACGCGCATTTTACTAACCTTTACCGGATATCGAATCATAAATATTTTGTATTCTTCCTCGTCATTTGATTCATCACCTTCAAGAAAATGATTCAATTCTTCTCGCCAATTTTTAAGACGATCATTTGACTAAATAAAATATTTTTATTTATATATTTTTTTGGTAAATTAAAGGATAAATTTTAAAAGTAATACTAATAATTTTGTCTAATAATTATTTCACATGTTCAATTTTGATATAAAAATTGATTTATATATATAATATATTGGATTCCAGGAAAGAATGCATAATATGAAAATCGGACTATCAGAGTTTATCGGAAAATCGGACTTTATATTAAAGTACTTCTAAATGGAAATTCTTAAGAAAACTGTACTAAAAAATAATCTGTAAATTTTTTGAAACCCATTGAGCTCAATTGTCAACGTATTGCGTCATCCGACGTCACTTTTTGACGTTGATGTCAAAAAAATTTTCGTAAAATCATTTAAAAACGACTTTCCCGAGCTTAATTTTGACCGATTCTAACATCTGGCTATGCACATATAGTAATGTGTTATATGCGCCCCGATAAAATATGCATAGCCGGGATGCCGGCTATGCATATTTTTGAAATGTTAACTAAAGACTAAGAAAATCATATCAAAATTTTTTGTTTTTTTTTGGAAAATGTTAACTGTTAACCAGGGCTGTGCACGGGCCTGTTCCAGACCGGCCCGGCCCGGCCCGAACCTCAACAAAAAAAGCCCGGCCCGGCCCGGCCCGTACGGAATCAGGCCCGGCCCGGCCCGGCCCGGGCCGGCCCGGATAGGCCCGGAAGAAAATTTTTTTTACCAAATTTTTTCCAAATTTTTCCGTCGACCAAAAAAAAATAATTTTCAGACAGGCATAGAATAATTTTTTTGAAAAGAAGCAGTTGGCCAATAATAACTCAAAAGCAAGATATTTTTATTTTTTGAAACGAAATGAACCGTAATTATCTCTAAAAAAAGAGTGTGTGGAAGAGAGTATGAGAAAAAAACGACTTTTCTGCTAGCAATGGCCGCTATCATTATTATGATTAATCTGTTTTTTATTTTATTGAATTCGAGTAATTTTATTTTAGAAAGATTTCGATAATGAGTTCTACTTCCGATTCTGATATAGAAATTGAGGCCCCACGAGTCAGCGATGAAGAAGCAGAAAGACTGGATGCCGAATTAAGCCAAATTTTGGATACAAGTCCGGTTGAGCCACCGCTAAAGAAAAAGCGAATCGAAAACATAAAAAGTTGAAAATTTAATTTAAAAAAAAATAAATTAAGATTTTAGATATAATCGCAAAGGAGCCAAAAGAATTGTCAAAAGATGAAATTTGTTTGCTAGACGAAGAAGGAAAGATCGAATTTGAGAAGAAGGATGACGAGTTCGATTTAATCATTGTCAGGGGCAAAAAAACCAATTTTGTAAAATGCAAAAATTTGAATTGTTGTGCAATTATGCGTGCCGAAGGTGGTCACCTCTCGTAAGTATATTTTTATATTCCTATAATCTATAAATACCATTTTTAAGACGTCATAAGGCTAGCCACAAAAAAGTTAAAAGTCATCATCCGACTCCGGGCCAACAAAGTTTGCATGTATTTCTTAACCAATCCAGCCAGAAAGCAAACGAAGGCGAGAAAAAAGCCATGACTAGAGCTATCGCCCAATGTTGTTTCAAGGATTTTTTGCCATTCAGTAATGTCAACAAGGAAGGTTTTCGAGAGGTTATTAAAACAGCTATGGATATAGGGTATGAATATCTAAATTTGATTTTTATTGGTTCTAACTTAAAATTCAGGGCCAAACGAGGAAGTTCAATCGAAATTGATTCATTGATTGCGGAGCGAACCACAATAAGCCGCAATGTCGTTGCAATGTCTGAAAATTATATCCAAGAAGCAGCCCCGAAAATTTTACAAATTTGCCGGAATCATGGCGGCGCATTTTCAATCGATTATGGGAAGGACTAAAGGATTATATTTGTGTTGTGTTACATTTTTTGGACGAATCATGGTATATGATAGATGAAAAATAACCATAATCAAATTTATATTTTAGGCTGTTTCGAAGTATTTTATGCGGGATGATGCGTGTTGGGTATGAACAGAAAAATGCCGAAACAATTTGGTTGCATTTAAACGAATCAACCGACAATTTTGGTCTTACCGAAACTGATTTGGTTAAAATGTATTCCTGTTCTGACGAGGGCGCAAATGTGTTGTTGGCATTGAACACATATAATAATAAAAGTAATACATAAAATTATGCATTTTTATTTTGTTCTTATTTAGATGTTCTGTGTTTTGCTCACACACTTAACACTTTGTCTAAAAGAATGGTGACACCTTACAAGAGAGGACTAATGTTCGGTGAATATGCATTGTCGAACGGAGAAAAACAGCAACTTGCGGGTGCGGAACAATTGTTGAAACATTGTAAAAAAATAGTCACGGACTTAAAGTAATTTTCAAAATTTGGAGCTTTTTTAACTTATTTTTTTAGAAACACCAAAGTTGAAGACGAATTGGGTTCCGCATTACACAAAAGTGTGGATACTCGATGGCTTAGCAAACTTTATTTGGCTGAGTCAATTAAAAAGAATATCGACCGAATAGTGACAATTAAACAGCAAGAGGAATTTTGGAAATATTTTAGTGAAGAAACGATTTCTGCCATTAATTTTGTCAATATGCATCAACGAGAACTATCGGATCTAATTCGTTTGATGCGAATTTTTGAGAAACCAGTCAAAACATTTCAGGTTAAATCGCAATTTTAAGGTTAATGAGAAAATAAATGGTTTTTTAGACAGCCCAAATTCCAATGATCCATGCTGTTTGGCCTTATTTTAACAAAATGAAGAAGGAATTTGCTGGGATTTCCGAAACCGGAGATAATCCTTTCATTAGAGCTCTTGCGAAGAGCGCTTTCATGGCTTTTACTCACAAAGAAAATTCCGGATTTATTACTCGTTTTCATGAGATTGCAACATTTCTGCATCCGGCTAAGCGCACTTTTGATGATTTAGACATTGATACAGAGAAAAAAGACGAAGTGAAAATTCTTAACATATTTATTATTTAAAATTTTTTTATTTAAGATAATCGAAGCAGTGCGGAGGATTGTCAGAGCAGCAACTAGCCCAGTTAGTGAGCCTCGATCACAAACTCCGGCAACTCAATTGGGATCAGAACTGGAGGATTTGTTTCGCATACAAGGGCCAGGAACATCTTTTGACGAGGACGAAGTTGCGCGTTATCTGAGGAAGGAATTTTATTCAGTTGACAAAGATTTGGGCCAATTTTGGAAGGAACAATCTATTTATTTTAAGGGACTAGGTAAGGTTGCACGGGATATTTTGTCAATTCCTGCCACATCCACTGAAAATGAGCGCTGGTTCTCAAAGTTATCGCGCTTATTCACAACTTATAGTCATGATATGTCTGCTAAATCTGTCTATTCCAATCTTATTGCTCATTCGCTTTCAACATGTGACTTTGTTTTAGACTAATTCATTTTCTTTTTGTCACCCTTTTAATTGAATTTTTTGCTCGATGAGTTTATCGTCATTAATTTTCTAGCATTTTTTTCTATCATCAACATCACTAATTTTTGAACAGAAACTAATTTTTGATCACAAATTTCGATCACCATTTATTTTCGAAAGAATTTTTGATTAAATTTCGATCATCACTCATTTTCGAACCATTTTTTGATTACCGATAAATTTTGCTGAACTTTTTGCTATTAAAAAATTTCTCAATTTAATTATTTTTTACTATTTTCAAATGCTAAATTTCCTTCCGGGCCTTACCGGTCCGGCCCGGCCCGGACAATTTCAGGCCCGGCCCGGCCCGGGCCCGGGCTGGCCCGCCTCCGGGCCGGCCCGTGCACACCCCTGCTGTCAACTAGGAAAATCACGTCAAAATTTTTTGTTTTTTTGGAAAATGTTAACTGTTAACTAAGAAAATCATGTCAAAATTTTTTGTTTTTTTGGAAAATGTTAACTGTTAACTAAGAAAATCATGTCAAAATTTTTTGTTTTTTTGGAAAATGTTAACTGTTAACTTAGAAAATCATGTCAAAATTTTTTTGGGGCCGACAATTCCAAAATTTGATACAAATAAGTGCAATAGAAAGGTCTGCACCTTTATACGACCTACAATAGGCAAAACGCAGTGAATCTTTTGCATTCTGTAATAAAAAATAATGGGGCGATCAGACAGGGTGTGCCCAATTTCATATAAAATAATTTTTATTATAAATAAAAAAAGAAATTTAAAATCCAGGAACATTACTTTCAAAGTTCATATATGATTTTCATCAAATATTTTTACATGAGCAATGATAATCAATTGTAATTGTTTCCAATGATCTTAATGTGGAATTTTTTAAGAAGAAATTATAATGATTATTTCATTTAAAAAATTATGGAACGTATATAAAAATTTATCTTTATCTTTTTTTAATTATCCAGTTTATTAAATATTTAAAAATGACATAATGGACTCCAATAAATATAAAATTTGTACATATAAAAAATGAAGAGAAATAAACATATTTTTTATCTTCTTACCTTAATTTAAAAAAATTATTGTTTCATTGATAATTTTTTATTCTATTTAGGAAAAAACATTAATTTTAAATTTAAAATCATCTTAAAAGAAGAACCAACCATTAAAATATAAATAAATTTATTCATGAAAAAACGTTTTTGTTAATTAACTAAATATGTTGATATAACAAATAACAAAAAATAGGTGCTCCGAGGAAAGGATCTCTGACAGCATATTTTTTAGGAAAATTCATTTTTTCTTCAATTCTTTAAAAAATTCCTTTCAAAAAATTCAAAATGGGGACTCTTTTGATTTTTTCGCTTGGTATTTCTGAGGATCAGTCCATAAAAAAACATTTTGGTCAATAAAATATTTATCTTCAAAATTTCGAAATTTCAATAATCTAGAAATTTACCTTATAAATGCAGAATATAGTTTTTGTCCTAAGTTTTGTCAGCCACCTATTGACATTTTAACAATTTTCATACCTTCAGTATTTAGCCATTAATGTACAACATCTATTTTAGAGTAAATCCCTGATTTAACAGATTTCGATGATTGCTTTGTGGATCTCATAGAAAAATTTTTATTTTGAATTATGTTTTAAAACAAGTCGACCGTTCATTAATTTCACAATCTACAGCATCATAAACAATATTTAAACAAATGATATTTTTGAATTCTGTCTGAATAAATAGAACTTTACAATTTGTCTATCAAAAATCGGTGAGCTGAGCTGAGTCCTAAGTCTAATTCCCGACCGTGCTTGCGGATCCGCACGCGGATTGTCAACGCGGATGGGAAAACGGAGCAGAAAATGGATTTTCCATCGTAGCCACCAATCAAAAATTTTGCGGACGCGGATTGCGGACACATTGTAACCGTAGTGTTACACTACGGCTCCAATGCATCCGCAATCCGCGTCCGCAATTCCCTTGTTGGTTTTGCGGATGATAACGCGGAGCGCAAAATGTTGACATTTGTGGATGACAACGCGGATCCATTGGAACTAGGGTAGCGCATGGGGGGATTTCGAAAAAATCGGATTTTTTTTCCGGATTTCCGGGAATGGCAATGTCGGGGATCGTGGACGGGTATGGCCCATCGGTCGGGGACGGGAGGGGGATCCCCGACTTTTTGGGGATGGACAAAAATCCAGTTTTTCTTGAAATTTTTTTTTCAAAAATTCAAAAAAATTCATTAATGGTACATTCCGAAATAGGTTCTTCATTATCTTCATCACTCTGATCCTCATTAAATTCCATATTAACCTTCAAAGGTGTTTTTCCAAGTTTGCCTTGATCAACAAGATATTTTGAGCCATGTCTCCGCCAACCTAAAAAATAACAAAATTATTGTAAAATTTAACGGATGTGTTCACCGGTTCCTCTTCACCACACTCTCACCCTTCTCTCTCACCCCACTCTCTCACCCCACACTCTCACCTTACTCACTCACCCTTCTCTCTCACCTTTTTCTCTCACCCTTCTCTCACCCTTACCTTTGACCACACTCTCTCACCCTTCTCTCTCACCACACTCTCTCACCCTTACCTTTTACCCCACAATCTCACCTTACTCTCTCACCCTTCTCTCTCACCCTTTTCTTTCACCTTACTCTCATTCCTTTCTCTCTCACCTTACTCTCATTCCTTTCTCTCTCATCCCTACTCTCTCGCCTTTACCTTTCTCAATTCTCTCACCTTTCTCTCTCACCTTACTCCAATTCCCTTCTCTCTCACCTTACGGTTACATGGAATTTGACGGTTTCCAAAAGCCGGTCTACTTTATTCAAACACTTAGAGGAACCGGTGAACACATCCGTTAAATTTTACAAAAATTTTGTTATTTTTTAGGTTGGCGGAGACATGGCTCAAAATATCTTGTTGATCAAGGCAAACTTGGAAAAACGACTTTCGCGACAAACTTTCCAATTTTTTCGATTTTGATTTTACGTCCAAAGGTTTAAGTAAAAAAAAGAGGAAGGTTAACTGATAATCCTATGCTTTTCTCGAAACCCCGGGCTATATCCATGGCTTCGTTGGCCGATGTCAGTGCCTAGCTCAGCCATCCTCGGACACCGAATTGTTCGAAATTCATTTCCTATAAAAATTTAAAAAATTTTCGGCGTTAGTGCCCACAGTGTCACCTCCTAAAAATAGGATCTAAAAATTAAATTTTTATAAAATTTATGCACTCTTTATGTTCGTCCTTTAAACTCACAAATTTTCTGAAGCTTCAATGAAAATATCATTGTAACATTTATATGGGTTTAAAAATCGGCGGAAGAGATTCAAGCGGAGTTGAAAACTAATACAATTGGAAAAAAGAAGTTCTTTTTTTCCAAAATTGAAATAATTGGTATGAAAAAAGCATAAATAAGAATAAAAGCATAAATTTTTTGCGAAATTAGAGTGGAATAAAAATAAAGAAGATTAAAATTTTTCGAAATTCGGCCAAAAAGTTCGAAATATCCCCCTAAAAACCGTATTTTTCGGTATTTCGGGCAAAAATCGAATTTTTTGTTAGAATTTCGGAAAAATTTTTATACCATTCGAATCAGTATAAAATTCTGCACATTTTTGCCTTTTATACTTTTTGTCTAACAAGTCTAACAAAAAAGTTTTCGGCCAGACTGGATCTCGTGGCGGATTTTTAACCCCCCTCGTGGCGGTTTTTTTTTAACGGCTCAGCACCATAAATATGACGCCATAGAATATGCTGTGACAATTACAATTCTCGAGAAAAGAGGAGGAAATTGATGAGTTTCAATTTGATAGAGTTATCCGTCTTTTCACATTTTCATTTTATTCACACTTGAAAGACCGATTCACAATAAACATTGTTAGATGAGAAAAAATACTGTGAATTTTGCCAAAATTATTATTTTGGCCATAGCTTTTTTTCTAGTGGTCTAATTCGATCGAATTTCCAATAAAAAGAATTTCCAAATAATCCAACACAAAATTTAAAAAAATAAAATTTTAAGCCCAACCACAGGTCGGACAATTCCAAAATTTTGAACCTATAGAAAAATAAATAAAAGGAAGTTGTTTATGTTTATATATTGAAAAAAACCAAATCGGAGACGATAACAGACCAAAATTATTCTAAAAATGAAAATGTGAATAAAAAATCATCCCCTGTATTAGAATTTTAGAGTGATTTTCTTCTTCCATATTTTTGTAGGATCAATTTATTTTTTCTTCTTATAATTCCTTATTAAAATAAAAATGATTAGGTAATCAAAGGGACCGGATAGTTATGCATTATAATTTGCCAAGATATGCTCAAAAACTCCCCATGTGGCGGTTTTTACGCCCCATGTGGAGGTTTTTACGCCTCTGTGGCGGTTTTACGCCCCATGTGGCGGTTTTTATCGGTAACGAACTAGCACCAGGAAGTTCATAATTTTAATTATAAATTGAATATTATTAATAAAATTCAATTTCCAATGGTTTCCATTTTTATATTTCAAATTCCCCCTCCCAAACATCTTTTTTTCTGCGTCCGGTTCCGTCTATAAGCGCCCGATAATCCACACTCTAGGCGTAAACACTAAAATGGCAGTGATGAATTCTTGACGCGATTGTTTAATATATTATTGTAACTTTCAAAAAGATAATTCTACTTTTTCTCTCAGAGTACTTCATCATTGCATGCTATTTATAAGCCGAGCAACCGACAAGCAACACTTTTTATTGCTCGCCGAAAAACCAATATATTACCAGAGAATACCAGAGAATTATCAGAGACTTACTTGGTTCTATGAAAAGGGGTCATCAATCTACTTTCTGATTTGCTGACTTCTCAATAAAAAATTAAAAATGAATGCCAAAAATAATTTGCGCCTCCAGAAAAAATCCTTTTTAAGATGATTAAATATGAGTATTTAGAGGAGATAAATTGTTCATCAAAAATTCTGACTAAATCAATTCAATACCAAAAATGAATGTATCTTTCCTTAGCCTATTCCTTTTATAAAAAAACCGTTAATTTAATTTTCTTTATGGAATAATTATCATTAAGAACTAGCAAAAATCTCGGTAATTTCTATCAAAAACTTTACTGTCATTATATTTTTATTTTTGCAAGTGACAATCAATTGAGTTTTTGAAAGATTTTTTAACTAGCTTTTTTCAAAAAATTACTATTGTTTACCATATATACCGGATTTTTCCCAAAATAGAGGGCATTCAAAAATAAGTGGCATCTCTAAAATAAGGGGGACCCTGGGGGAATTTGAAAAAAAATAATTCTCATTATCTCTTATTTTAGGAAAAATAGGAATATATTTTTTTATTATTTTACGATATTTCTATTATGATGCTTGCAAAAATTGCACTCTGATTAATATGTCGAATTCGTCCAATGATTCATCTTTTTTTTACAAAAAATGCTATTTTGATCGCAACTCTATTTTTGCCATAAAGATACACTTTATATTTTCCGGTCGAAATACCTATCAATATATTAAATCACCCAAATTTCTAAGCAAGTGACCAGATAATGATGACCGATTATTTCAAAAATTTCCGATGGTTGTGTATTACATTGAATACTCATAGTTTTAAAGTAAAATTTTTATGAGATACCGTATTTCCTGTATTAAGTCCCCCTGCAATTAGTCCCCCCCTGCAATAGACCCCCCCCCCTCTGGAGGGGGGTCGAAAAATAAATCCCCCCCCCTGCATTAGGACCCCCGGGGGTACTAACCNTCATCTTTAGGGGTGTATTTTGGTCCGGGACGTCATCTTTAGGGGTGTATTTTGGTCCGGGACGTCATCTTTAGGGGTGTATTTTGGTCCGGGACGTCATCTTTAGGGGTGTATTTTGGTCCGGGACGTCATCTTTAGGGGTGTATTTTGGTCCGGGACGTCATCTTTAGGGGTGTATTTTAGTAATTTTAATTTTAGCTGTCCAGCATAATATTTCCCATACATCATAATTTTGAATATAAAAAAATTTTTGGTTCGCTAATGAATAAAAAAATTCTTTTTACTATTTTTTGTCTGATAAATAGTGTTAAAAAATAATTTCTTCATCCGGGACTCGAACCCAAAAGAATGGAGATTGCAGTCTGCAACACTATCCACTAGGCTACAAATGTATATTAGTGAATGTTTGACATTTCTGACTGATTGTTATGCAAATTTTCTCCCTCAAAATATTTTCTCCCTCAAAAAATGGAGTCGAAAAATAGTACCCCCTCTTCAAAACTGAGGTTGAAATACAAATCCCCCCCTGCAATTAGTCCCCCCTGCAATAGACCCCCCCTCTGGAGGGGGGTTGAAAAATAAATCCCCCGGGGGTCTAATACAGGAAATACGGTAAAACTTTTTTGACCAAATAGAATTCATAATTTAATCTTAAAATTGACCAAAGCATGGTGAATTCTAATTGCCAAACCCTTAAAAATTCCAAAAAGGTTTTTTAAATTTTGCGTAGAGTGGGAAAAATTATAGCATTTTCAAATCATAAAAAATAATTGCATGAATTTTATTTACCGTATTTATTCTATTATAAAGGTAGTCTCTAATATAACGGTAGTCTCCAATATAACGGTAACTTTCGGTCGAGGTTGAAAAATATAAGAGTAATCTCTAATAAAGCGGTAGTCTCTAATATAAAGGTAATAACTCAAAAAATATTTCCATTTTAATTTTTTATAAATCAGCAAAAAACCCATCAAAATGAAAATTTATTATTCGCTCTATAATTTTAAGACGAGAAAGTTTTCCTCTGTGAACTTTCTCTCTGCACTTTTTTCTCTCTGTATGTGTATTCATTTGTCTTTCTATCTCTCTGTTACTTTAATGAAAGAGTCACTTCATAAAAGATAAAATTATTGGTCCAAAGCAATTCAATCAACATCCAATTTCCATTCTAACTTTTTTCCAAAACATTCAAAACAACATTTATGCTAACAAATTTCCCCTTTATATTAGTCCAACACATTTGTCAATTCATCCTACCCTACCTATTTTTCCGTTCATAGACACAAGAACAGAATAGATTGAAAATTTTGGAATATGAACTGAATAATACAGAACAGATTAAGCTATTCCTAGTCTGTTCCAAGAGCCAATTTTTCAACAATCTTTGGAATAAAGAATAAAAATTCTTATTTAGTTTTATTTTTGATGAATCTACCGAAAGAATGAAGAATTTCTATTTGTAGTACCTTTGAAATTTCGATTTTTTCATTGGCGGATAACCGCATAATTGTTTAATAGAAGTGGTTGGAAAATAGAACGGTAGTCTCTAATATAACGGTAACTTTTTGACTAGGTTGAAAAATATAACGGTATACCGTTATAATAGAATAAATACGGTAATCTACTGATGAGTATGATAATTAAACCAGGTAGAGATGCCAACAAAATTTCATTTCATTTATATAAAGAGCTTCTTCACTAAATTCATTTATGAGAGGTGAAATTCTTTTTAAAAATCCATCAAATATTCATATATCATCAATCAATCATGAAAACTGTGTAATTATTTATATATTCCTTACAATGTAAGTAGCAACAAAACTATGAATTTTTAAGGGCGATACAGTTCCAAAATTTATTCCATACCACAGGAATCCAGGGATGGATTAAATAACTACCTCAAATTGGGTAATTAAACCGAATATTCGTGCCATTGGTGAATTTATGCTCTCCAAGGTGCCTACATCAATTAGGTTGTGTCCTTTACTAAGAGCCCTGATTCACCTTCTCTTCGCCGTTATACTTGTCACTCCTATCTCACTCTTTAACCATCTTTCGTCATCTGTACTCTCCCTTCAAACCGCACTATCTGACATCTTTATCATATTTCCATACCAATTTCATTTTAGTTTTTTTTTAATTTATAAATTATTGCCGTAATAAATAATAATAAATTAAAATTCTGATGTCCAGTTTTTTAATTTATATTTTAATTTTTCACTCGCATAAAATAAATTATAAAATTAGTTAATTACTTAGTTTATATAACAAATAATTAATAATATCTTAAATGTTTGAAAACTTTTTAAGTACCACCCTTTATGGTGCTATAGCGTTTTAAAAAATATCATAATGGGCGTTTTAAAAAAATTAATCAAAACTCAATATGTCCTATAAAAACTTTTTTTGTTAGATCTGTTAGACCAAATGTATAAAAGGCAAAGTTGTGCAGAATTTTATGTTCTTTCTTTTCGTAGAATCACTTTTTAACACAATATGGAAAATAAAAATTGTTCCACTATTTCTGAATTGGTTTCAAATTCATTGGGAGCGGAACTGCTGTATAGTTTGGACATTGTCTTTTTTGGCTATAATGGATACCATGATTGTGTCCATTTGTATTTGGGTGTTGTTGTGGCATACGCCACCGGAGATAAGAGTCTACCGATGGCATCTCCTGAATATTGCGGTGAATTTACCGATTGAGTTATAATCTAAACTTGTTTTATTTAATTCTTAGTTGGCTGTTTATGGAGCGGACATATGGGTTTCAATTTTTTGGTTACCCATCCTTTTTACATCTCTAAATGATGAGAATTTTGATCTGATTGACATCTCATTCGGAATATTGAGTTTTACAACGGAAAACATTCATATGATGGCAGAGGTAAGTTTGACGAAATATTGCAAATTATTAGTGATTCAGCTAATCACCATCCATTTAAACGTCTATTCCCATATATCCATCATTTTGGCAATATTCTACAGATTGTATCATTAATGATAAGCTAAAATGGCATAATAAATGAAATATTGTGCTCTATGGTGGGTCGTTTCTTAAAAATCGGCCAAAATCTTTGATAACAAATTTCTGTACCAAAATGTGTAAATATTTTGAATTTTTTCTTACCTATAATTTGTGGCCCTAATCATAATGATGTACTGATTAGGCTGCATAATGACGTAAACAGGAGGTGCACAAAAATATGAAAATTTTTCCCACCCATTACATACTCATTAGGCTGTTATGGTTGAGTGAGTTTCTTTTTGAGAAAATAGCTGAAAATTTACTATCATTAGGCTTGATTTTCCGCCATTGACACATTCGCGTTGCAACCTCTACTTTCTACAATACTGGTTACTCATTAGCTCTACGCTACTGGCATATGAATTTTTTGTATCCTCATTACACATGATCATAATAGCTCATTAGGTGTAGGTTGAATAAAAGGTTAGCTCTACGACGTAACGAATATTAGATGTCAACAATATACCCAAACCTATTTTTACGACATATACGAAACTCAATAGTGTAAACACATCAATTACTTACCATTCTAATCACTTTTTAGTGAATGCAAAATGTAAAACTGGATTTTTTACAAAATATTTTATTAAACTCATGTAAAATCATGTGATATAAATATGTCAAAGAATTAATCCAGATTCAGATTCTATGCCCTTGAAAACTGCTACATGCTTTTTTATTTATCGACCAAAAATGGAGAACCATCTTAATGTTACAAATTTTTATTTATTCATAACATTTTTTTTGTAAATTTAGCTACCTAATTGAAAATAAAGAAAAACAATGAATTCAACATTGAATGTTATTTCAAAAGAAAAATTCTTTATATATCAAATTTTGATAGAAATATTTCAGTTATCAACCTCAACTATTATCATCCTTTTCAACGTTGCATTGATTTATGTAATTCTGCATAATAAGTAAGTAATTAATTGGCTAGATTATATATAAAATTCCTCGAACCATACTAGAATTTAACAAGGGTTTTAGGAAATAATATAGAATTTGCCAATTTTACTAAACCCTATATGAATTTTGCATCTGAAATTACAGCCTGTAAATAGAATTAGAAAACTAGCTTGATTTCTCCATGATAAAAATATTTTGAATATACCGTATTCTCCCTAATATAAGACACCTGTCTTATATTTTTCAAACCATCTCAAGGGGGTGTCTTATATTAGAGAGGTGTCTTATAATAGAGAGGTGTCTTATATTTTTCGAACTTACTCCTGAGAAATTTTATTAAATGGGTGTATTTTAATTTCAAAAACAATTTCTATGAAAACTGCATTACAATTTCCCTCCTCCCTTAGGATCAACCGAAGTTTATATTGGCCATAACTTTTTTTGCAGTAGCAAATTCGACTGGACATTTATATTTATTGCTCTATTTTTTGATAACAAAGTTGTTTTTCTGTCTAATTGAGCCGAGATATAATAAAATCCCCAAATGTCGGATAGCTGATTATAGTAGAAAATTATAATAGAAATGTCAATAGCAGTTTTTCGAAACTCATTTGAAAGTTTATTTTTGCTTAACATGAAAAATGCCCTGCTGAAAGCCAATTCTTAGCTCTACTGACTTTGTAGAACTCATCTTCACCAGTTTCTTCATCAGTCCTAAGTACATCAATTAAAATTTCTTACGTCTTTCATTTGTGTGGGGTTGTTTTAAATTATTTTTTGTGTCTATATGTGTCTTATATTATTTTTTTCTTATAATTTTTGGAAAAAACAAAAATGTGTGGAGATGTCTTATATTAGAGGGGTGTCTTATATTAGAGAGGTGTCTTATATTGTTCGAACCACCCCAAGGGGATGTCTTATATTAGAGAGGTATCTTATAATAGAGAGGTGTCTTATATTAGAGAGAATACGGTAGTTAGGATTGAAATCTAAATTTCAAAATTAAATTTACTAGCATAGATTTTTGAAAAGGATTCCGATCATACCTCAGCAAGGAGGTTCAGACCCACCCCTATTTCGCCGCAAGTGGGATCGAGTCGGCGGGGGGGGGGGGGGGGGGGGGNGGGGGGGGGCTAGGACTTCGCAGGAGGGGGAGGGGGTGCGAAGTGAAGTAAAAAAGGCAATTTTTTAGAGAAAAGGGTTGAAATTCTAAAAATTTCTCCAGTGGCCCCTATCGGTACCGCCGATTTATGCGAAGTGGTCCGTTTTATCGTGCCAACTTCGCAAATAGAATACTTCGCTCCTTGCGCAAGGAGCGAAGAAGAAGGGCCTAAAAATTTCAAAACTTTCAGTTAGGCTCCTTTCATTCTCTAAACTTATTTTTTAATTTTCTTAAAGAATGAAAATTTTGTTAATAGATGTTTGGTATCGCCTTCTTTTTCTTCTTTTTCTTTTTCTAATTCCTTCTATGCCAACCAATAATAATTACACAAGACTATTATAATTATAAAATATTATAGCACAACTAAATTAAGAGATTATATTATTAAAGTTCGTTTTTTTCGCCTCTAGAAGCCTAAATTTCAATTTTTGGGTTTTTAAAAGAAAATATTTTAGCATTATTTTATCAGAAAACACTTCAGTTGTTATTTTATATAATATCTAACAAAATAACAAAAAAATTTTTGTTAAATGTTGATTAATAATTAATTTTTATTCTTCAATTACAGAAAAAATCAATTTTTTCCCTTTGTAAAACTCAGATAATGCTAAAAGCGATAAAAAGATTTTTACAGACCTTTTCGGACAAGTTATGGCCTGCTTTTGGCAGCTTTATGCCTTTCCGATACTGGCACAGCATCCATCTCCTTTTTGCCTGTAATCCTGACATTTTTGGACCATAAAATCTCGTTTATCGCCTGTTTAATGGCCCAAATACCAGCACAATTTGGGATCCTTCTTTCGACTACAAACATTATGTTCATTAGCATGGATCGTCTCTTTGCCATCATCTTTCCGATTGTGTAAGTTTCGCAGAATATCTTAAGTATACTATAAACAATCTCATTAACTCCCAATCCCTACTCTAATAAGCTTCCATCTGGGTAGATTTGTCCAATGGGGGATTTTCTAAATTTTCTATTTTTTTACATAATCATATAATATTATTGTCATTGTTTAAAATATTAGTTCGTAAGAAAAATAATTTAAACAACTTTTAAAGATTAATCTAAATTAAATTTTCACAACTTCGAATTTTTTTGTTAAGGACCTTTTGGGAGTGTTTTTTACCAGAACTAAATTTCAAGGAGCGTATTTTTTATAAAGGAAAATAAATTTAGAGTTTTGTACTTTCAGAAAAATTTAAAAAAGGAATTGTTGTATAGTTGTTAAAGAATAAGAGCTTGTGATCTGATTTTTTACAAAAAATGAGCTGAAAAAATGACCCCTCCTCCTCACTGAAAAAATGACCCCTCCCACCCCCTCCTTATAAGCTCAGCTGGAGGAGCTGAAAAATAACTCCTCTAGCGGAATTTCAGAAATAATAAGGTTATTACATTTTCTATAATTTTTCTAAAGATTTATAAGATGATTTCTAAAATATTGTTACCATCCGATCTTTTAATTTATTATTAAATACAATAATATGTTTTGGTAACTGATAACGCAGCATATTAGATATATAATAATACTAGTAGATTATTGCTTTGATAACTTTTTAGATATCAACACTTGATTTTACGCAATACCGTAAAATATGTTGCATTATTGAATTGTTCACCGATAGCATATGTTTGTTACGTTTTGTATGCGCAATACTCATATGGACTACAGCATCCGGAAATGTATCTTTTTGATATTTGTAATGCAAATTTTATTTTTTAAAATTAAAGTTCGATGTATTGTAACCTTGCTGATCTGGGAGGTGGCAATGGCACAATGACTACCTCGTTTGTCATTTTTCTCATTGAGAGTACTGCTACATTGATCATCTACAGCGTCATCTTAGTCATTCTTAGAGGTTTTCCCGAAATATTTTATCGTATTTTTATCAATGATATTTGAGTGGCTTAATTTGTAATCTTGTTAATGTTTCATTATTATTTTAAACTTTTTTGCTTATTACATAAATGCATTCAGTTTTGGCCAGTTGATGGATGTATTGTAGCAATAGTAAGATTTATACTTCATTATATTGTATTCTTGTTCACCCATTATTTTGACATATCAATCACCACTCACTCAATTTTAATGCAATACAATCTTTTTGACGCCAAATTAGGATTCTCCTAATTTCAGAAAAACACTCAGTAACATAAAATCAAGATACAAATTTAATTTCGGATGGTGTAATATTGATAATACAAACTTTTAGTAAGTAGGCGCAATGCCGGCAACGCCGAGTCGCAGCGAGAACAAACTCGGCGCATCTCCAAGTCCATCATGGTCATCGTTTGCGTCATTTTCTTTTGCACTTTCATCTGCGAAATGGGCGTTCTATTCGTGACGCCCCGAATCAGTTCGGATCCTCTGATGCAATACCTGCTCAAACGTGCATATTTATCCAGCCGATGATCTTTACCGGCGTCATCAACGCGCCCGTGCTATATTTCTGCAGGTTTAACCGTATAACATACGACATTGATGGTTCTGAAAAAGAGTAATAGAATGTTTAAAAAAATTCTCAAATGGTCAATAGTTCATTTTAAAACCAAGCTAGTTCAATTCTTCAAAGTGCAAAAATTACTTGGTTTTTGGTTAACATGCACAATATGTTATTTACATGCACAATATGTTATTTATCTTGTCTCAATAACTTTCAAATAACCAATTGCCGAGGATTCTTTCGCAGAAAAAATACTTTTTATAAAGATAGTTTAGAGACAAAATATAAATACCTACCAGTAGCTCTCACATCTTAGTGGTCCCTGCCAATAAAAATTTTGATTTTTTATTTTTCTATGATCTTTTAGATGATAGCTTATGTGTTGCTAACAGCATCAGAATCATTTTCTTTATTCATTTAATTTTTTAAATATTGTCCATCCTCTACTTGCCTGAAAATTATTATTTTTTCTAAAATTTTACAACATTCCCAATTCACAGCTAGCAAAATATAAGTATCTAAAAATTGAGATATAATTGATTAATTTTATGAAAATATGACTATTATTTAATGATTTACAGCATATGTTTTTCCTCGCTTAAAAATGAATTTCAGCACCGAGTATCGTGCACTGATGAACAAGGAGTTTCGCATTGTTCAATGGTTAAGCATAAAATTTTCACCACCACCAAATAATAATGTTGTTGTCCCTATGGGTCAACTCTGTACTTCAATTGTAGCTAAATAATTTTTTCTTTTTAAGTTCTACATACATAGATCGGATTTATCTGGCAATTTAGCTGTTTATATATTCCTATTTTGACATCAAAAATTTATTTTATTTAAATTATTGAATAATTTATATTATCGTATAATCATCATTTTCATTGTTTAATAAAGTTGGGAGATAGAGAGTGGTAGTCAGAGTAAATCCATGCGAGATTTTGTGATTATCGGCGAATTGAACAGTAGAAAATAAGATTGTGGAAAAATAAAATGAACACTAGAAATCTGGAAATCCCTTTTTAAAAATGGTATTGAAACAATTTTCTGTAACTTTTCGACTTTCACCATTATCTCTTATGTCTGCTCTACACGAAAATTTCAGTCGTCAGAAGTGAATTATGATCTCTTCATTTGCTTCTTACATATTATTTTGTTTATCTTTAACTACCTGCTACACTAAATTTTTCAATAAAAAAATCACTTCGAAGCCATTTTATTGCGGACTTTTTTGGATGACAATCAGATTCTGCACATTTTACTCCTTGGGCCAGTATATCCATTTTGCGACTTCCACTTTTTCAAAATCATTTGAATTTCTTTTCAAAAATACCAATGTTGCAAACACTAATGGTGCATAATATCAATGTTGTAGGAATGATGCTGGGTCGTTACTCATTATAAAAAAACCATAACTAAAAAGACTAAAACACTAAATAACTTATGACGAAACGGTTAAAAAGTCTATAAAAAGAAAAAATAACCAGAATTTACAAGAATTTTGCTTTAAGAATTTTGAAAAATCTCAAACTAAGTTCTTGATTACCTTATCTGATTTTTCAAGATTTTTCAAGGATCATGATTCAAGAGTGATATGTCTTTAGTAGAAAAGAGCAAATGCTAGCGAGGGAGGGGATGATTATGGTTCCTACTAAATGCCTAAAGGGCTTAACGACTAAATAGTGACTAAATATTAAAAAAATTGAAAAATAAAATAAATAAATTTAAAAAATCGTAGAAAATATTTTTGGAAGAATTAAGGATGCAAGAAAAATTTAGGATCTTTGTTTTAAGTTTTCTGAAATTGAAAACAAAAAATATAAAAGAAGAATTTCTTTTGGAAAATTTCCCCCGAAAATCCGATTGAAACCACAACTCTTAAGGGATCAGAAATTCGGGGTTTTTTGACCGTACAGATATGAACTGATTAATTCTTTTTATTGGATCTGAGATCACCGGAATTATTTATTTTCAATAAATCCGATACCTTCAAAGCCATCAATAAAAATGGAAAATTCAATAACCTGAAAATTCAAAATTTTATACTGTGCAAAAGTCCTGTTACAAAGTAAATTGTAAATAACATTTTAAGTGATCAAATTACAATTAAATACTGTCAAAAGATGCCCAATAAAATAGGACTCAAATATAACATTAAGTTTCGAAGATCCTGCTATTGGCCAAGAAATCAAGATAAATTCGTGCGAAATTTTTTTTGCAAAAAAGCCACAGCCTTTTTTCAGGAATTTTGGTCCAAATTTTAAAAAAAGCAAAGCAAAGCGATTCCATTTTTTGGGTAGAGTAGCATACGTTTTGGACTACAAAATGGCCAAAGTAGAATAATTCATCCTACTTGGAATGATTTAAAAGAGGGGTAATTTTTAACCAAATATAAAATCGAACAATTGGGACTGACACCAGTCCTGAATTTCGAGGGCTTTGTAGGTGGCATCGAAATTCTAATGAAAAATACACTCTCGTGGTATCAAAGTAGCTTATAGAACAAGTTTCAAAATGCACCAATGGATTTTTCCGAAGTAATAATTTTCATTGATTTAAGCCCCTTGGGTATTCAAAAATCAGTGGTTTTGTGCGTTGAAAAAATCCGGCCCAAAACATAACTGGAGTTGGATGTTTGATATGATTAGGGTGCAGATAGTTATGGAAATACATTTTTTTTTTCTGATATCAGAACGACTAAATAACCACGAAAAACGCATTTCCACTTGATTAGAAGCTTCTAGAGTAACTTTTAGTTTCCATATCTTTCCATATTTTGCGATTTTGGTCCATATTTAATATTCCATTTTTTCCCATATTTTGCAATTTTCAAACATATTTTGTAATATTTTGTGATTTTTGGGCAAAATTTCATAATTTTTTGCATTTTTTGGTATTTTGAGCATATTTTTTGTCATAGAGTAAAAATTTTAGACCTTTTTATAAAATTTTATAAATTTTAGACATTTCGTGTTTACTTAAAATTTTTCGTCATTTCGTGCTTATTTTGTGAAATTTTAGTCATTTTGTGTCCGACTTTTTATTTTTTAGCATTTTATGACAATTTTCAATTCTGAGGAGTGAAAATTTCCCAGGCCTGTTACAGAGCTACTTTTAATGAATCTTTTATTGTGTATTTTATGCGCAAGTGTCTCTGCTATAATATGACTAGGGGGATTAATTTAGAGATTTTAAGAGTTGCTAGGCCCTACATTTGTGCTTCAAAATCTCGAAAACAACTTGTTCACAGGGTACAATTGTTGCAACATAATAGTTAGTTTGTTGATCTGTATTTCCTGTGATTTTTATTTAATTTACATCCTTTTGATTATATCTAGTCGAAAAATCAATTTTTGAAATATATTCTTGCAAAAATTTTGCCTTCATAAAAAAGCTTCCGACTTTTTCCGCACGATTCACTAAGAAATCTTTCCTAACAAGGAAAAATATTTTTTATTTGAAACCCATTAAATAAATCGAGCTCTCACTTATAAAATAAATATCCATTCCAGCATTTTAAAATCCAAAGGATAGGAGCGCACAAATTTTATGAGACAAAATAAAAAAAACTAAAAAGTATTTTTTTAAACTCATAATTGATTAAATTGATTTTTTTATTGATTTTTTTTTTGGTTTTGCTCGATTCTCAAATAAAAATAATAGATGAAAATTAACGAATGTACTGTAAAAATCAACAAACACGAGTGGACCAGGATTATGCCAACTGATATGAGGATCACCTTAGTCAAAAATTTGATTATTGAAATTTATTTCTTAAATAATATTTAGATTGTTGAGATTGGTTATTACTTCGTTATTAAGATTAATATCTATACTTCAAATCTACTAATAATATTTTCAAGAGAAAAAACGGAAGGCAGTGTGAGAGAGCAAAAAGATTCAATAACGTTATAAATTTATGTTATGGATTTATTTTAAAAGTTTGTGGAAGTTGTATTTTTTTCCAGTCGTATTTTCATCCTTAAACCATAAAAAACTTAATTATTTTAGATATTTTCAAATTTGATCTCAAAGTGTTTAATGCATCTTATAAATTATTATTTATTATTTATTTAAATTATAGAATAGTTGTTTAAATCTATTGTTCTACCTTTGCTTTGAGGCTTCGCTCCTTCCGACATGTAGAATATTACAACCAGAATCAGTATTCCGAACATGTTTGTCATATCTGATATATCGTATTTATCTGTCTCAATGGTGATGATGATATAAAATAGTTAAATGAAGTTACCTAGGCATTGATAAAAAAATTATTAATTTCTCTTTCTTCTTCCTCTTCTTCCTCTCTCTCTCTTCTTCTTCCATATAAAAAAACTATAAAAGGAGGCACGTATTTTGAAAAATTTTATTTTTTTGCTATAAATTTTTTGGCTTTCTTCAAATCGCAATGAAAAGAAATGTTGCAATTTTCAAGTATACACAAAATAGAAATAATTATCTACATATTTTTTCTTTTGGAATTTTTGTTAGCAACTTTATAAAAAGTTTCATGGCGGCCCCTTTTTTAAAGATTAATATGAAATGAGCCCATAAAAAGGACCAGCATAATAAAATTTTAAAATCTTCATAAACCATTCATTATCAAAGCCAGAGTTGGGTCAGATGATGTGTGGACATTGGAACAGCGGGTGTTATATCGCTGGAAGGACTGGAGTCTGGTCCGCTCCGAGGATTCCTTTTTTATTTGGTGCGATGATATTGTGCTGGAATTGAGGTAGCAGTTAAAAGGGTCAATAGACCCTTTTAAAATAGACCCTCGTTCTTAGGTCAATAGACCCTCGTTCTTAGGTCAATAGACCCTCGTTCTCCACGGGGAACGAGGACCCCGAATTAACCCTAATGGAGAGTAATGAATTTTAAATTAATATCGTTGTTATATAATTACTAATTTGTAGTCCGTTCTACCGTTGTTTTTGTCACTATTATTTCAAACATTTATATTAATTTTAGATCAAAAATTTCTTATGAATTGCTATTTTAATTCTGAGTGAGAATCTCAGAATGAGTGAGAATCTCAGAATGAGATTCTCACTTCTGATGAGTGAGAATCTCAGAACTTATAATAATTAAACCTTAAAACGAAAAGAATAAAAAAAATTAGTAACTTTTCTTTATTTAAATTGAAATATCCCCTAAAAACCGTATTTTTCAGTATTTCTGGTAAATTTCGAACTTTTTCGCCGAATTTCGAAAAATTAAAAATATCATCAGATAGAGCACAAAATTCTGCACAATTTTGCTTCTTATACTTTTGGTCTAACAAGTTTTATAAAAAAGTTTTTTTGTTTTGACTATGTCACTTGGCACTTTTTTTTCAACGCCCCACATGGCACTTTTTTTTCAACGCCCCAGCACCATCTTGATGCATGAAATGATAATTTACTTATTTATTTTTGTTTTTTTTTCACTTTTTTTTTGAAAAATCCATCCTTTTTTTTGGAAAACAATTTAATCGCTATTAATACTACTAATTCAATTCAAAATAATTTCTTATTACTAATAAAGAAGTTTTCAATTGCGTTTCTTCAACATATTGAATTGTAAGTCAAAAAATAAAAAATCTATAGGGGCTTGGGGAGGAAAAAGGAAAAAAATCGAAAATTAAGAGGAAAAACTGACAATTTTCGAAAGAAAAGGTCTGAAAATTTCAAAATTTTCTTCGACAGCCCCAATCGGGCTGCCAACACCCCTGAAATAAGATAGAATTTCTCTTTGAAGTGCAAAAAATGACCAATTTTTTAAAGAAAAATGGCCTAGATTTTACAAATTTTCTCCTGTGGCCCCTATCGGGGCCGCTGGCACCTCCTAAGAAAGTTTCTACTTAAACCCTGGAAATGGATACTCCCAGCCGAAATCCTAGATCCGCCCGCCCCTGCGAGCACCAGGAGGTCGACGACATAAATAAAAAAACAAATTGGCGGTCCTATAAGGCCACCGGAGAAAACTCTCGCTTTTGTATTCAATTTCTAACGAAAAATGGTCAATTTTTTGTCTAAGCTAATTTATTTCTCTGTTGTGAAGAGTGATATCAGTCCAAATAAGTCCCGAAGAAAAATTTGCAATTTTTAGCCTTCTTCGTTAAGGATTGTACATCAATTTTTTTAAATTTTTTTCGAAAAAAACTAAATTATTCTCTGGATAATCGGTCGAATTTTTCAACAAAAAATTGCAAATTTTTGGATCATTTTGGATCACATTTTGATGATCTAAAACATGATCCGATCCTGATCCAAAGGTTTCAAAAAATGATCTGATTCTGATCAGTTTCGGGACCTCAGATCAGATCAGATCATGGATGATCTGGTAGATCATTGACACTTCTCAAAACAGTCGTTCTTTTCAAAAATGAATTTTATCACTATCGTTTCAGCGCACATATTAAAAACCTATTCCCTTGGAAAAATGACAAGATAGAGTAATAAGTAATGAAGTTTCAAT
Source organism: Rotylenchulus reniformis (assembly GCA_001026735.1). NCBI lineage: Eukaryota > Metazoa > Nematoda > Chromadorea > Rhabditida > Hoplolaimidae > Rotylenchulus > Rotylenchulus reniformis. Next base: position 19,857 of record LDKF01000212.1, on the reverse strand, counting down.
TATTTGAGTTAATTTAGAACAATATTATTAAATGCTAATGATTTATTCATTCGAAAAGGCTCACAACTGTGAATTCTTTAAAATTTGTTTTTTCTTCATCTGAACAGGAAAATCGGTAATTCTGTAGTTTGTTCCCCCCATTTTTTGTAAAAATTTTGATGTTCCCAAAAACGATCCAAAATCACACCCTAGGGTCAGTTTTTGACGCTGAATCCGAATCTGACGCCCGTTTTGACGTCCGACGTCATTTGACGCAACTTTCTGACGTCGGAAATTTTTGACGTCAAAAAATTTTTTTTCAAAATTAAAATTTATGCAAAGAAATCAAAAGAAAAATCAAAAAGAAAAAATGCAAAATGTATTTAACCGGCTCATAGTACTGGTAGCTAGACGGTTCAATAGGTGAGTGCTGAAAATTATTTATTTTTAACTAGAAATTTTATTGTTGGGCTCGCCTTCGGCGAGCCCAACAATAAAATTATTAGTTAAAAATAAATAATCTTTCAGCCCGCACCTATTGAACCGTATGGTTGCCTAAGCACCCCACGCATTATGAAGGATAGCCGGGTCATATAATCTAAAAATGAAATTTTGAAAAAAAAATTTTGACGTCAAAAATTTCCGACGTCAGATGACGTCGGACGTCAAAACGGACGTCAGATTCGGATTCAGCGTTAAAAACTGGCCCTAGGACGTCATTATTTTGAAAAAAAAATTTTGACGTCAAAAATTTCCGACGTCAGAAAGTTGCGTCAGATGACGTCGCACGTCAAAACGGGCGTCAGATTCGGATTAAGTGTCAAAAACTGACCCTAGGGTGTGATTTTGGATCGTTTTTGGGTTTTTTTTTTAGTATTAAATGCAGGGTTAATAGTATTTAAATGCAGGGTTAATAAATCTGGGATGGTCTAAAAGTTACAATTTAGGTATCTTTATCTTGACGGTTTTGCTGACATCAACTCAAAGACATAAAATTAAGTAAATGGCTGGTGGAACTCATGCTGAGTCATTCCGCAAAAAAGTATCAAAGTAGATTTTGAGTTCAAAATTATAACCATGAAGATGGTTGTGGTTGGGCGATGGTGGTGGAAGCGACTGGATGCAAAATAACGGATGGAAGGACAGATGGGGTAACTATTGGTGATCAATGATCAAAAGAATTATCAAGAGAAATGATCAGTTTTTCATTTCATTCATCTGGATATTTTTGGAGAAGAGGATGCGAAAATTGAAGTATCTGGTTATTGATAAATTAATTAGATCGAAAGATGTAAAACTCGCCAAAAAAAATTAGTTGAGGAAGAAATAAACTGCCACATAAATTCGAACATAAAATTAAAATATATTTTCTTTTTATTTAATTTACGAAAGGCAATTCTCTAAATCTAAATATTTAAATTTTCTTCGATTCTACATTGATTTGGAGTTAAATTTCTTTTTTAAAAATATACGTGACTAGTGATAAAAAATTTTCAAGAAAGCAAAATCATTTTTTTCCAAAAGGCATGCAACGGTTTCTCTCGCGCCTATGATTTCTTACAAAGTGAAAACTTCTTTATTTTAATTTGCTTTTTGGCGTCTATTTTTCAGTGTTCAAATTTTTTTTCACCAAAATATCAAAATTTATAATTTTGAATATAAATTTTTACCACCCACCTGCCAAAATACTGCCACATACCTAGTATTTTTAGCCTATGCTGCTTATCGCATTATTTACCGTACCGCCTTTTGTCTCTGTTTATTGCACATCGGATATCGCTTTTTTAATTCACTATTTTGAATTATCCCTACCATTGTGCCTTTAATGTCTTTGGTATTTTTTTGTTATTTATATTCGACCTACAGGGTTTGTTCACCTTTATTTTTTTCAAATTTGTGCCCCTGCAAAGAAATTTTTATACTCTTTTTAAATATTTATTTAATCTAAAAATTAATAGGTTATATTGCATAGATTGTAAAATAAAATATTAAAAAACCATAAGAAGTATTTTTTGTTAAATTTCATTATTGACTTTTTTATGGTAATCAAAGTTTAGCTGGTTATATCCGTGCAATCCAATCGATGATGAATCCGTCCATAAATCATATATATATATATATAAATTTTCTTAAGTTGAAATTTAAACCTACTCCATTTATCTTTTATCAGAATGAATCAAGAAGTAATAAATTTATTCCATTCTTAGAAATTAATAACAATATTTTACCATCAATGATCATTGAAGGGAATCAATGAAATGAATAATATTGATATTATTACACTAATGCTTCATCTGATCACAGGGCTGGATGTAATCGGATTTTTAAATCCGCAACACGCAATCAGCTACCTACCCAAAGAGGCCGCAATTTCCGCAATTTTTAGAAAAATTTCCTGTATTAAAAAATTTCTAAAAAAATAATTTCTCTAAAAATTTCTTTTTTAAAAATTTTTTGTAAATAATTTCTCATATTTTTATGATTTATCTATTCCCAATCCCACACCACTCTGACCAAATTATTTATTTTTTTATTTCATTCGTGTTTTTATTATTAGGAAATAACTTGATATTTATTATTCTTTTATTGTCAACATTCATTAACAATACCTGTGCGGTTATAAATTATTTTTGTATTTGGAGCCCATAAATAAAATTAAAAAATTGTTTTACGGTAAAATTAATTTAACTATTAACAATTTAATGTGTAGATAAAGAAAAATTTTATTTTGGTCACGATCTAGGTCGATTTCTACCTCCATTTTTTAAATCCAAATTCATGATCTAAGTAATTGAATAATCTATGGTTTGAAAAATTAGAACTTGAACGGGGTGGAAGCTTGAGGGGTAAATCAATATTTTTACGAATGAAAATAAGCATTAACCCCATTAGGAGTCCCCCTCAATAGACCCCTCTGCAGAGGGGTTGAAAAATAACACCTGGAAATAAATGGCACATGAATGGTCTGGCATTATATGGGCTGAGAATCATAGGGACAATTTCATTAGTGTCACATCTTGTCACTGATCCACCTGAAATTCAACAGATTTATAGATGGAGAGTTAATAATAAAAAATAACAGAATGCTATAGAGCAAAAAAATGTGAGATATATAATACTTCAGAGAAAGGGAGAAAAAATAAGATGCATTGGGGTATAAAATCGAGATAATGATATGGATGCAGAGATAAAAAAATAACGGGATTATAATAGATGTAGCAGGAAATGTACGCATAATTTGAATGGTGAAAATGGCATGAAAAATCTGGACAGAAAATTTGGTCAGGAAATTTGACAGAAAACTTGTCATTGTAATACGGAAATGCACAGACGCACCTATCATAGGAAAAGCGTGCTAATCATTATTTCTTAATAAAGATCTAGCATTGACGTGGTACAATTATTAGCTCCTGAACAATATTTTTTAAGAGATCTTATTTTGCAATTAATAATATTCCGTTAAAATATAGATTTTGAGTTAACAATATTTAAAAATAATAAAATTAAAAGTTTAAAAAATCGAATATAATTTTCTGCATTTTTGCTTGATATGTAGGGTTGCCAAATGAAGTCAAATGACTTTTTTTTCTGCTGGCCTAAAATGGTCTAAAACCATCTAAAACACATTTTTAACTTAACCCGACGTCTCTAGCTTGCGTTTTTATATGACTTTTTTTGACTTTTTTGCCCTTTTTGGGATTTTTATGCCTTTTTTGGACTTTTTATGACTTTTTCACGACTTTTTTGACTTTTTGGAGCAAATTTTTAATTTTTTTGTCTTATTTTTTTGAAATTTATAGCTCAAAATCGAAATTTTTTGGGAAAACTACAAAAATTTCAAAGAATTTTGGTGTCAAAATTTAAAAATCATTAATTTTTATAATGGAAATTACAAAAAAATTTTGCTAAATTCCTGGTTTTTTCTTAACTTTTATTTTTTGATTTTTAATTTGTTTTATGGATTGAAATTGCTTCTAAAAACAATAAAAATACATTTGCAGAGAAATTTTTCCCTTTTTT
>LDKF01000211.1:58639-84234 GCA_001026735.1 Rotylenchulus reniformis | reverse complement strand
AATTGTTGTATCCTCAGGTTGAAGACGAATGAAGTTTATTGCACAAGATGAGATGAACAATAGAAGAGCACAGGAATAGAATAGAACTGGAAGTGGAAATGGAAGTGACAAATGATGGAAAATGCACTACTTATATAGGTAGAGAATGGGAGGGAAATGCAAGAGAGAATATATGATATGTGAGACAGGAATACATGCAATGATAGGAAATGAAGAAATGATTACAGTATGATTACACGTGTGATACATGAAAATACATAATGAATGAATGATCACAGGAATCTTGATATCTGTCTTATCACCATCCACAACAGTTATTTAATCATTATTATTATTAATGGTCTTCGGGCAAACCCCACATTGTCGGATTCGGGGAAACGACTCAGAAATTTGACCATTGGGCGCTAGTTAAAAGTTAAAAGGAAGGACGTTTTGAAAACCCAAAAATTCTGCGGGGGACCCTTTTATTTGAAAACCAAATTCCAATTTTTTTTTTCAATTTTTTTCACTTTTTTAACTATTTTTTCGAACAAAAGAGTAGGAAAAAACAAAAAAAAATTTTCTTTTTTGCCTAATAGGGGGTCCCTTTTAGTGGATTTTCAGAACGTCCTTCCTTTTAACTAGCGACGAACTTTGTCTATATTATTTTTATTTACAATCAACATTCAGCTCATTGTGCCTGCAATTGCGTTCTGTCTTATGCTTCTTTGTAGCACAATTGCTTTTGGCATTATTTTTTCATTGGCATATTTTATGCATCTACATGTGCGGAAGAGATCTATCACCGGGTATACACCAGTGTTTTCATGACCGGCTGACCGGTCATGTGACCTCTGACCTGACCTGACCTGACCGGGCTTCCGGTCTGGTCATCCGGTCATGACCGGGTAGCCTTTTCTTTATTAGATTCGCAACTCCTTTGAGTTTTTCATATATTTTTAGCAAGAATGTTCTAAATTTTTAATAGCTTTATAAATTTTTAGGGTCTTATATTAGTTTTTTTTAAAGTATGGCAACTTATATTTCAAGAATATGAGTATAATTATTTTATTTTGTTCATTATTATTATTAATATTTTTTTAAATAAAAATTGGCCTATTTATAACCTTTCTTTTTTAGATTCGCAACGGAGCTCCAAGAAAAGATCTCAAAAATGAACAAACAAATTACGCGTACACTTTTAATTCAGGTGCCTAGGTATTTTATATTGGTACTTAGGTATTTATTTTAACCTCCCCATATATTTTTTCCATTACATTTCTTAAAAACAACAATTTTAAAGCGATCCGGCTGTATTCAAGTGTACTGATGAAATCGAGTTTGATTTAATTTATCACATGATCGTATATCTATAGTATTTATTCCAATTATAATAAAATCAGTTCCACGTAAAAAATAATAATCTATGATTTTGTCAGCTTCTTGTTTTTATTTTATATAAAAAATTTAAAAACATTTTATTAAGTTCAAAACAAGAAATCATGGGTTTGATAAAATCTTATGATAACAAAAGATTCGAGCTCAATACACCTGAAAACACCCTGATTCCTAAAATTGGTACTTTTTATGAATTGTAATGGGAAAAAATTCGAGGGAGATAAAGCGAATAAGTAATTTTATACCTCATTTGATTATTTTTGAAGTCTTTTATGCCCTTCTGCATCTATCTGTCCACTGTGTGCTTTTTGTTTTCGGCACTTTTCCAAATTGACCCTAACAAACATTGGCCGTGGCTCGCCTACTTTAACTGTTTGCTGGATGTGCCAATGTTTTTAATGTCAATGGTTAATCCAATTGTCGCTATGACAACAATCAGGCACTATCGTCGCGTTCTTGTGTATCAAGTAATGATAACAGAGATCCGAAATGGATGATAAAAAGCTGGATTTAGGGTACTTTTTCACTTTAGTCCTGGATTTTTTTTAATTTTTCTTTCCGACAAATTTATCAATTATTGAAGTAATCTGGGGGTTTTCGTTGGTGTTGAGCTCGAATCTGATATCTTTTTTGTCAATGATCAAGTCAAATATCTTTAATTTATATGATTTATAAATGTTTTTAGTCGTATATCTATAGTATTTATTCCAATTATAATAAAATCAGCTTCACGTGAAAAATAATAGATTTGATAAAATCTTATGATAAATCTGTAGCCATAAAATTCGAAAAGATTTTGTCAGAAAATTGTTATAAATTTTCCAGGGGGAGATAAATTGAAAAGTACGGGATATATTATGGAAACCGGTAGTTCAAAATGTACTAACTAGGTAGATTAATAGACTATAAAACTGCAATGAAGTTGTGAAAAGTGAAAACTGATTGGTAATTTTTTTTGCGGAATATCAAATTGCTCGACAAATAAATCACCGTTTAATGGCGTCAAGAAACGCCAAAATGAGGCTAAAAAATAATATTTTAGCCGTAAAAAAAGTTGCTACATTTGAAATATTGTAGGTAGATTTGGATTTTCGGTCATTTTTCTCAGAATTTTCGATTTTTTCACAGCATTCGAAAATGTGGTTTTCGATCTTTGCATAAATTAGCTATTCGATGAGGTATCTGATTGCGCGGCAACACGATTTTCTAAGCAACTTTTTGCTCTTTAAAGAATAGAATCAAACAGTAGTTCTAGTGATTCTAACATTTTGATGAATACAATTTGAATAAATATCTCCAACAAACCAAAAATTATAAGAAATGATTTTTTTCGCGAATATATTTTTCTGAACTCTTTTTCGATCACTATATATGATTCCAACAAAATGATCAAATTCTAATTATTAGAATAATTAAAAAATCAAAAGGGAATTAGAATCCATATAATTATATCACACAATATTTCATAACCAATAAAATGCCTAAAAGTGAATAAATATAATATTTAAGAACTCTTCTATTCAGGAATTGCTCCTCACTGATGCAGCAAATCGTTGTGAAGAAAAAGAAATTCGATCAATCATCGAGTTAAATTTCTATTTTTTATTAAAAATAATAAAATTTAAATTAATACTAAAGGGCTCTGAATGGTCGGGCTGGATGGAAAGCAAACTCGGGGATCATTCGGTTCTTTCTCTACATAAATTTTTTTTATTTACAGTAGAATTTATTTAAACATCATTCAACGGAATTCATTTTTTTATTGTAAATTTGCTAAAATAAGTTTATTTATTTAATCATTCGACCTTATTTCCAAGTTCACACAGAATATTCGAAATTATTACTAACATTTATTCGCAAGTTAAAAACATCTTTTATTATTTAAATAATTTATTTAAAAGTTTTCTTTAAAATGTTTTGCAATAACAGAAATCTTTGGAATAATGAATATATTGAAATAGATACGTTAAAAAATTGGAACATACTAATCTCTAGTTTAAAGCAGATCCCTAGCTAAAACGGATAACTCTGTTAGCACACGTATGATCAGCTTATGGAAAATTTAAATTGCATAAAATCGTTTCAAAAAATAAAGCTTAAAGGGATTTCCACATTTTTCTGACACGCATTTTATCTCTTTCAACTACCGTATACTATTTATTCTCTCACTCTATATTGATCTCTTTCTTCCCTCTATGCTCTACACTCATCGCCATAAAGAATCTTTCAGAAAACAGTAGGATTCAAAAAAATCTATATCTTGAAGCGAAATTTTTTGAGTTTGGACGTAGTCTTTCTCTTTGTCTTTATACGTCTGCTTGGACGTAATGTCTTTTATTCGTCTCTAAATGCCAAAGGAACATAAAATCTTTAAATGCTAAAGAAAATAATTCGCATAATTTCGCTTCAAAATATAGATTTTTTAAACGGGTTTAAAGATTCTTTATGGCAAAACCTGTACATACTTTTCAATGAGGATGTGAGTGTCTTTCGCCTTGCAGTGACGCAGAAAGGCTACAACTCCCTAGAACCTAGCTCACTAGAACCCAAAGCCAAAAATGCTCATTAGAAACCAAATTTTTTTTATAGACATTACTAGGGCATCAAAAAATATCAATATAAAATTGCAAAATATCCGGATTAAATATCCGCCAAAAATCGCAAAATATCCGCATACTTACAGTTAGTAAAAATATCCACATAAATTTCTCAAATTAAGTATGTTAAACCGCGCAAAATTATTCAAAAATACTTTTTCTTCGTTGAAATTGCAAATGATGGAACATTTCAAGGTTTTCATGAAGAACAGGTCTCTCAAAACACTGCCTGGGTTTTCACAACTTTTTTTTAAAGAATTTATTTTTACAGGCCAAGAAATTCTATGATTTTTCGAAAAAATCAAGTCTAATTAAGAGATCCTAAATTTTTATTAACCTAGATTTTCAAGAATTTTCATAGGTCTTCGTTTTTCTTGAGATTTTCAATAATTTTCAGAAAATTTTCAATAAAAAAACAAAAATTTCACAAGATTCTTTGGTAAAAAGGGTTTCAAACTTTCATTTTTCATAGGTCTTTCGAATTTGAGAAAATATTTCCGAGCAGGTCAGTAACCAACAGAAAAAAATTTCGATGACGAGCAAAAAAAATTGCCGAGCAATGATGAGATGAGTGTCGTGTATTCCTGGATGCAGTCCCATTGGCATTGCATCACTTGGAGATTGATTTGGCAGCTTCAGTTGACAAAAAATAATGATTTATGTCAGACGAACATTGCGTCAAAATGGACGTCAGAATTGGATTCAGCGTCAAAATATACCCCTGGAAAAATTAAAAAAAAATTTTTTTTTGAAAAATTGGCACATATACATTATCATAATAAGCAAGAACTAATGAATATTTTTGACTTTGGGTTCTAATGAGCATTTTTGGTTTTGGGTTCTAACTTCTAGTGAGGGTGAGTTCTATCTTCTATGGAGCTGACCCCCGCAGAAACGACGCCATTTCCTTTCTTTCTTATCTCCACAGCGAAAGAAAAGGAGGAATGACGACAGAGAGCATGAATAAATAGAGGGGTCGGATTTAAAGATTTTCAAAATCAAAACATTTAGCTCAACAATTAGATTTTCATGGTCAAAAATCGGAACATTTTATAAAAGTGCTTTAAAATCTACTGTAATCAATTTATTCGTTTAATAATATTTCAAATATCCTATTTCAACCACCCATGTAAATTTAGAGATTGGCCTGTACCTCGATCTAGGCATGGATTTTTCATGGATCTGAGTCCATTTCCAGGCATGTTTGTAATTCTGGATTTTTCTTGACCTGGATTCTTGTCCAGAAAATCCGAGTCTAGGCGGGATCTGAATTCGGTTCAGATCCGGATCCAGAAATTCTACCATTTTTGAATCAAAAAATGCACCCTAAGAATGATTTTTACCATTTTTTTAATAATAATAGAGCAAAATACAATTCTTATTTTTTAATCATATTTGATTTTTAATGATAATTTAGATATAAGCCAAATTAAACTTGTTAATAGAAAAGGAGTATCATCCAAATGTCGTGCTGAGTTCTTCTTTTTAAAGCTTGCTTGACTTAAAAAATTTCCAGTGAATAAAAGATATTAAGATCTATCTTTTGGTATATTAAGATCTATCTTTTGGTTTATTTTTTCTAATTTCCTTGGAAATTTTCAATTCGATAAATACTCGTTGTTCGGGGAAAAATTGTTTTTTGGCGTAACCATTTTTGGATTCCCGAGAAAAATTTTGAAATATTCGAAAACTTTTTCTGAAACACTTTGTTAGACCACCATTCTTTCTCCCTGCTATATCAAATGTCAGATTTTTTTTATCCATTTTCTCGCTTTCTCCAATTATGACCCCTTCAATTCCATCTCAACCACATTCTATACCCGTGGCCATAAAAAAATGTTTCATTTTTTGAATCTATATTTTGAAGCGAAATTCTGTCCCATATTAATTTCTTTTTTGTTCTCTCTTTTTTGCATGCTATTTCAGAATATAATTTGAAAAAATTGGAACATTCTTTATGGCCACGAGCATATCTCTGTACCATTCAGTGCCTTCGTCCTTTTCCTGGAAATGGCCCATGTGTTGTTCCTCCTACGGTTAATTGTGCTCCTTTTTTGTTCTTATTTAATTTCATATTTTATACTTCTTTACTGATAACAGATTATTTTTATAATAAGATAAAACATAAGAAAAAGTATCCCATTTTTTTTTTGATTTTTTAGCGATTGCTGATTTTGTAATGGGTTATCCCCTCCTATGAAGCTGGGTCGCTAGAAGGGTCACTAAGGAAGAGAAAAGGCCGTTATTATATCTCAGCCTTTTTTCAAATTTATGCGAAGAAAATTTTCAAAAATACCTTTTCTCCAATTTCAAAAATTTCCGCTGAAAATTCAAAAGACCTAATCAATTTTTAGAAAATTGGTTTTTTGGCCATTTGGCATTGTTTTTTAAAAAAAATTTAAATTAGTTTGCCTCATTGATTTGAAAGGCTAGCACCAGTCAGTAGAAGATCATTTTAAATATTTTTAAAATTCAAGTGTGATTCCCCACTTCACATTTATTCGAGGATGTAATAATCTTTGTGGCAAATATTTTAAAATTAAAATACCAATTTATATTTATTTTCAGGTTTTCTTTCGGTATTCTAAACACCATTGTTGTTTTTATAATTTATATTTTCCATTTTCCAACTCCGATTGTGATGGCGGTGATATGTCGCTCGGACGAAAGGTATCAAAATGGATGTTGTTGAGTGCAAAATCAAAAATCAGTGTTAAATTACCTTATAAAAATTTGATAAAACTAAATTAAATGTTTTTTGGTACTTCTCAGTTTATCTCCCGATTTTTTCAAATTTTATTTTATAAGGCTTAAATCAAAATTTTTTATACTTTTTTCTGATTAACTTAAAGATAATAGAGCTAAATTCAATTCTTATTTTAACCATACATGATTGTTAATGATGATAATGTGTATGTATAAATATAGACCAAAAAGTAAAGATGACTTTGGTCTCTATTGCCATAAAATTAAGTTAGGTATAAGATGTAAAAATCTATTCTAATACTTTAGCCAAAATGACTCATCAGCACGTGATACGGCACTTCTGCGCATTCACAAGGTACCATTTATATTTTCTCATTCAAACAATTAACGATTAATCCAAAAAAGCGGTGGGACCTAATTTTTAACAATTTGAAAATGATGGAAGTAAATTTTTGACGCATTGTAATAATTATTTCTGGATTTATTTCAGTATTTTACGGAATTTCATGTATATATTGATTAAAAAATATTATATTTAGCACAAAATTAATTTTTCCAAAATTATTAATAACGAGATAGGTATGCTTTTTTCGATTTTGCACAGCCCTTTTATGCATCACATGGGTTGTGTCATTTTTTTGTTGGTGCTTTCCTTCCTATTAGTGATTGTATTTTATCTTCCAGAGAACTGTCCTCGCCGAAAAATATTGTTTATTATATAAAATTCGCAAAAATTCTTGAATTTTCCCAATGGAAAATATTTGGCAAATTTTTTCCAAGCAGCTTTTTCACTTTTTTGAAGAATTAAAATACTAATATTCTAAGAAAAATCAATTTTTGCTCCCCAGGAACTAGATGACATGATGCAGGATCCGAATCCGCTGACCCATTGCAGTGCCGGCCCAGTCGGGGACGATATATTCCACTGGCAGGGGACCATCATGGGCCCCATGGACTCGCCCTTCCGCGGCGGTGTCTTCAACGTGGACATCCAATTCCCACCGAATTACCCGTTCAATCCGCCAAAACTCACATTCAAAACGCCCATTTACCATCCGAACATTGGGCCTGAGGGCAAAATTGGCGTGGACATCTTGAGATCGCAGTGGTCAGTGGCAATGAACGTACCCACACGTTGGTTTTTTTTGAATTTTCTTTCAAATAAAATTTTACACCAGTAGATAGAGCATACAATTCTGCACAACTTTGCCTTTTATACTTTAGGTCTAACAGGTCTAACAAAAAAGTTTTTAGAGGACATATTGAGTCTTTGATCCATTTTTTTAAAACGCCCATTATGATATTTTTTTAAACGACCCAGCACCTTTTGATCGGCTCAAACCAAACCTAGTGAAATGATTTGGTACCAAAAAATAGAGTTAAAAAATTAGAAAATGAGCCAAAGCCCTTTCAAATTGGCTCATTGTAAAAAATTTCTTATCAAAATACTGTGAATTAGAAAAAAATCCTCTTTTGGCCATAACTTTTTGAGCTGGTCCTATTCAAATGAATTTAGGCACATTTAATAGCTAAATTTTTACATCAAACCGGAGCTGCAAATGTCCTATAAATTTCTTACCATAGGTTATTTGATTGTTTTTTAGAGCTTAAGCTTCCATTTTTAGAGCTTAAGCTTCCATTCTGATTGTTTAGTTAAATCCATTTAGAGGCTAATAAACCAGCTGGATAAAAAAAATCTAGAAAAAATATCAAAATGAATATTTTTGAGATATTAGTACATAATAAGTTCTAATCCACTTACCTATATTATATTTATTAGTTCTGTTGTCCATCTGCTCGCTGCTCTGTGATCCGGAACCGGAGTCCCCGTTGCGGGCTGACATTGCGGATGTGTACAATACCGATCGGGCCAAATACGATGCTACTGCTCGAGAGTGGACGGAGAAGCATGCGATGTAGCCGGAAGCATTGATCTAACCACCTGATCGGAATATTTACTTTTGGATTTTGAAAATCGATTCATGCAAAATCAATTTGCGGAAATAACGCGATGGATAAAGGCTAAAAATTTTGCAATTAATTATTCTGACCCAATGTTGAAGAAGTTATGGTTTTAAATAAAACTGCTTTTATAAAATTTGACTAATTATGAAGCATATCTTTATAGATATAGGTATTTATATTATTATCTTAAAATAAATGAAAAATTTAAGGTTCATAAGTTGTCATAAATTTGTCTATATATCTTTTAGCATCAATATCCAAAATCAAAATATCCCCAAGTCTATTTCAATTTTTTCTCATTTTATTATTAAAATCTATATTTTTAGAACCAACCTCACTAATTGATTTTATATATTATTTTCTTATACATAGAGGATCGATGATCCTGAATTGGAAAATTTTAATGTCAACACATAGAACACAAAATAAACAGAACATTTCGTGTTTTTGAATTCTACAGAGCTATAATATCTTATTATAGAGAGCCATATTTAAAATAGAACCATAAAATATTGAGTTTATTATAAGATAAAAAGGAGAAGCTTTCTTCTATGGCAATTTTCCCTGAATTTTAGACCTCAAAGTGCATTTATTATACTTAAAAAATTTTATTCTTGTATTTAGCTATTATTAAATTATTTTATTGTAATATACCCTTTTAAAAATGAACAAATAAAAAAGAAATGACCATGATTTTTTTCGTATATTCAAATAAATGAAAATAATGAAATTTTATATGATAATTTCATCATAATTTGAAAGTCTTGTATTAATATACATATTTTATTCCTATTTTTATAGTAAAAGATCATAAAAATGACAATTTTCATGCAACTTTTATTCGCATATCTTTCTGTTTGGTTTTGTTTTGCCTTTGGAGATGAAACAAAGCATGGTAGTTCTTTGCAAAAAAAAAATTAAAAAATCATTAACAAACCATTTAACTAAAACAATTTATATGTAAATAGAACTTTAAAGGAAGCTTTGAATTAGTTCATTAAGATAAGTTCAATTTATAAAAAGATTTAAAAATCTGTTAGCATTGGAAAAATTAGATAATGAAAAACAAACAACATTGGATAAAACTTTGGAAAATGCCCTGATCCAAGCATTGAATCGAATGTTGGAAATGGATAAACCAGAGAAGGAGGAGAAATTTAAAGGGTCCGATCAGTTCAAAATCACGTGAGCAAATGCATCGAAATTAAATATATTAGTTTAATCAAAAAATAATTATCATATCATAATAAAACTTTATCCTTCTTTATTATTAAAATTAAATTTAAAAATTTATTAGCATCAAAACAATGGATAAAGTAGCAATGACTATGTGGGTGGACATTAAAACGACAGTGAGAGAATTGATAGTGAAAATCCAAAAGGAACAAGGGGTGCCGACGGTTTATCAGCAACACCTAATGTTCAAAGGGGTATAAAAGTCAAAAATAAGATGAAACCAAAAAAATTATTTAGGTGCTTAATGTGTTTCTAGCCACAAAAAATTAGTTTTACCAAAAAAAGTGATCATTACAATTCATAAATCATAATATCGTTCATACCTACTATAATCTTAATAGATAGCATAGAATTAAAATCGAACTTTTTCATATGGCGTTTTTATTAAAATAAAGCTTTCTATTTTTCAATTCTTTTTTTGAAATTTTTAATTTAGAAGCCACTCAAGAACACAAAGACGATGGCCGAATGCGGCATTAATGGTGATGGTATTGTGCCGACACTTCACCAGTTACTTTGGGTGCTTGGGGAAGAAAATGCCCATCACTTTCTGATTTCGAACTATTTCGACCCGGCATTCAATCGCGATTATCGAAACCAAAAAGTATCTTACTTCAAATTTTCGGCGAATTTTTATTGATATTTTTCAAGGAGCATCGTCGCGGAAAACATGTCTACCTACCTTATGGCTCGATGTGTTATGCATTAAAAGTAAATAATATGTTGGGTTTTTATTTTTCGTCAAAATTATTATACCATATAAAATTAAATTATACCATATAAAATTAATGCATTTTATTTCAAGGTTCAATTTTAGAAATGGACTTTTCTATGATCTTTCGAAGCGAATGCCTTCTTGCAAAATAGCACATAAAAAGTGGAAAAAGAAACAAACAACAATAATTTAACATGGAATGTTTACGCGTCATAAAATCATAGCGCCGAAAATAAAATTTGATTTCTATTGGATTTTTACGCCAATTATAATATTGCACTTTATCTACTTTACACTGTTATTCACAAGGTTCTTGGCAAGTATCAAGATGACAATTGGTTAAACAAATCTCCAAAACCAACATATTCATGGTTTGGACATCTAATATTTTTGGTAAGGACTAGGACATTTGAAAGGCATATCTTTGCTATCAGATTATATTTTCATCCGATTGAGATGTTTTTCTCGAAACTGCCAATAAAAAAATCAATTTTTAAACTTTTTAAATTTTGCTATGAAAACATTAGAAAATACATTCAGAACATTGTCTTTTTTATCCACAAATTGATAGAAAAGGAAGTTTAAAAATTAATTAATTATTAATTAATTAATGCATTTTATTTCAAGGTTCAATTTTTGTTTTATTGATATTTTGGGCAGTTTTGGCCCAATTTACCAGTGTGATGTTTTATTTTTAACCGAAAATCTATTTTTGCACTTTTAGCCCGAACGCCAGAGCACCCAAAGTGCCAATGCCTCGCAAGATGGATGGGTGGTGGCCTACCATGGCACTTCGGTCGAGAATGCCATTGGCATCGTAATAGAAGGATTCCATGTCTATGAGGGCAGTTACGGGTGGGGAGTCTATGCCACGCCGCAACCAAAGACCGCCCTGGGATATGGCAAAGAGTTCGAATACAATGTATGATTGCTGATCTGGATATTATTAATTGACTATGAATAATGGCACAAAAATTTGAGATTTAAGAAATATGCATTTGTTAGGAAAACAATTCCGCAACAAGCACTGTCCATTAAAAGACCCCGAAGTTAAAGCTCACTAAAGGCATCGAAAAAAATTATGGCACCGCTAGGCTTATTGCTGGCGGATTGCGACGAAAACCAACATTTTAATTTTTAGCAAATGTTGCGAAGTTCAAAATTAGAAGCACCAATGACGCCTAGTTGAAAAATTAAAGACAGCACCGAAATCATGCGCGAAACGCTTTAGGGCCAGACCGGCGCCATGAATTAAACCAATTGTTCTAAAGTGAATCCGAAAGAATGGATAGAGAAAAATGAAAAATAATGATTTACAGAACTCTGTCTTTCAATTTAAATAGGCATGATTTGCTGTGATTTGATTAGAAAATGAATAAAGGTAATTCTCGTCTTTCACAATGGAAATTTTTTAATTTCTAAAACTATCTCACTTTAGAATTTGAGATAATATAAAAATTTATGTTCGTATAATTAACCATTAAACATTTTCTTCATATTGTAATTTCCCCTTTTTTATCCCTTTTCCTTCACAGGGAAAGAAGTGCAAGCTGATCATACAGACCCGGGTGGACCGGTCGAAGGTGAACGTGGTTCGTCAGGGTTTCCGGCAGTCGAAGGTGAACGTGGTTCGTCAGGGTTTCCGGCAGGACCCAGAGGCTATATATTGGCTGATGCCCGACAGTGATTCTATTCGATCCTATGGGATTTGTGTCTACGAAGTGTAAAATTGGAACATTATTTGATCTATTTGATTTTATTGATGTGTTGATCGAAAGTTACATGGAAATCCATTTTTATAATTCTATTTGAATTTGTTAACGGCTTAAAAAACATATGTATAAGTTCAAATTTGGAGAAAAATTAAGGCTCATTTTCTTTTGAATTTTTGAAAATCAATGTATGAAAAATGATTGACATGCGAAAAATGTGAAAAAGGCAAAGAAAATAAAGGGAGATTAGCAATAAAGTGTACAGAGACATAACAAATCTACTAATTTTTAAGTGATTGATCGACTGTCCTCTCTCATACACCCTTGGGATCAGCGTTATGGATGATAGATAGATCAGCATAGTTCCGATCAAAATTTCATCCATCGACAGGTTTGACGTCAGGCAACTAATTTGTATGTGCATATAAGGGCTTATTTTAAAAATCACTCTTCTATAGACAATTTTGAGTTTAGAAAAACCTTTTCGAGCTCAATCCTTATCTGTATTAATATTCACCAAAAATTAAGAAAATTAAATTAACGTGGTGATTTCCAAATTTTTCTACCACTAAATTTATGAATTTATTATCAAACTTAGGTTGTTTAGGATCAAGTCCATTTATTATATGAAAAGCTCGAAATTAAATTTTATTAATTTTTCAGCATTACAATAATGATATACAAGAAAATCTAAATAATGCTTATTTTAACCACATTAATTTTATTATTTCTTTTGTAACTCATATATATTTTTTAGATTTTTTATAATTCAATCCAATTCAACCGAATAATGACTTCTTCTTCTTCTTGTGTTTCCGATGTGGACTTGGTCGCTTCGTTGACCTGCTCCATCTGCCTCGACCTGTTCGACGGCCCGCGCATGTTGCCCTGCGGACACACCAACTGCACGCAGTGCCTGGAGGAATTGCGCCGCGTCAGCAAATGCACCATCAAATGTACGCTGTGCCAGTCGCTTTGTACGCGTCCGCCGGCGCTGTTACCCGTCAATTTTGTCGCAAAACGTGAGAAAAATCGGGAAATTGGAATTTAAGAAACCATAATGCAAATTGATAATTCGTATGAAATTGAACGATTATTTTTTTGATCCATTCTTTTCCCTCTTTCCAATTTTGACTCTCCATATACAGAATGCTCTGTAGGAAGTCGCAAGCATAATATTAAACAGATAAAATTTTGCACCAGTAAAAACGGAATTGGTCATTACTAAATTATATATGATGTAAAGTTTTTAAATATTTCTTAATCAGCATTTTTTTCTTCTATTTAAAAATTCTAACAAGTGTATTTTCGGCTATAAAATATAGCATTGACTAACAGAAAGGCCTATCTTCTATAGAAAGGAACTATAATTTCAGTCAATGTTTAGGATTTATTTATTTGATGAAACCATCCAAATAAAAAAATGTGTCTAAAATATTTCTAACCGGTAAAAATAAAATTACCTTTTTGGTAAATATTTAGATAGAAACCGGCCAAAAGATCTCAAAAACCTTTTTATACAATTCGGAATTCGCTAGAAATATCCATATCAATTATGTAATTCCAACCACTTCAGATTCAATTAAGGTCTTGGGTATAAACCTACTCATGGTCCCATGCCATGGAAAATATTCCAATTTTTCAAAATATCTTTTGAAGTGAAGTTTTTCATTAATGAATAAATAAAAAATTGAAGATTTCATGGCTAAAAGTATAAATTATTTTCCATTTTTAGAGTTAGTCGAGCTATGGAAAGCAAGTGAGGAAGAGAAGAAACGAAAGGAAGAGGAGACATTGAAGCAGAACATTGAGCAAAAGGAACAAATGATCGAGAAAATGATCCGGAAATTTGAGGAACAAGAGGCAGAAAAATGGCAAAAAACTCAGGAAGAAGAGAAAAAGCGGAAAGAAGAGGAAGAACAGTGGAAGGATAAAGTCAGTAATTAATGATTTTTTGGACCAATCTGGGATTTTTTCAGAATCATAATAGAAGGATAGGAAAAATCCATTTCATCAATAATAGTTAAGATTTTTTTTCTATTTTGGACCGAAAAAAATTAAAAATTTCTAAATTTGAGTAATTTTTTTGGATTTGGGCGTAGAATTCTACATCTCACCAAGGGTTTTTGATGGCCCTAATTCCGGATGTGAAATCAGATTTATCATCATCACTAAAAATCTAAGATAATAGTAATAGGTATCTCATAAAAGCTCTGATTTTTGATTTACGGTAAATAGTTTTTTGCTTAATTACATCAGTATTTTAATTCAGATTTTTACGGTAGATTTAAAACTTAAATCTTAGTTTTTCTTGATTAGGCAAGATAGATTCGGTATCAGGACCATCCCTCGAGATACAGATTGAGATACAGAATCTTAAAAGAATCGTATTTTCAGCCTTTTCTTTTTTATGACACGAATAGTATTTTTCGCGCTTTCAGCTTGACGAAGAATATCAAGTCACCATATGTGTAGTAGACAAGGCCAATTGGACAAGTGAACTCTACATAATCAAAGGACTGAAACGTTGGAGTTTGGTGGCAGATCTGAAGGCAAAAATTGCTGGACGGGTTGGCATTCCTTCGTGGCGACAGAAACTGGTAATTTTCAGAAAGAGGAAATAAGTGCTAGGTCGTTAAAAACGGCCAATCGGGGCTTTAAAAATGGCCAATGTGGTAAATCTGACCAAAAACTTTTTTAAAGCTTGCTAGACCAAAAGTATAAAAAGCAAAAATGTGTAGAATTTTATGCACTATCTTTTGGTATTTTTAATTTTTCGAAATTCGACCAAACAGTTCGATATTTTCCTGAAAACTCTATTTTGGGCTATTTTTGAAAAATTTCAAATATGATTAATGATTCTGATTACAAACATGTTTTTTTGAATTCTTTACTTTTTTACATTTTAGTTCTACTATCGGGCAGAGTTGGAGGACAGGAACACCTTACAGTCTTACAACATTGTTAAATATCCAACCGACTACGTGTATGTCTACTGTATCTGAGACCCACAATATTGTCGACCCTGGGGTTATTTATCGCTCAATGGGAGATATAATAATTTTTTCATCGATCGTTTATTTTTCGATGGCCTCATATGTCTTTTAATTTTAAGTTTTGTTATGTTAAATTTGCTCATAAAATAATTTATTATTTATATTTAATTAGCAATGAGACAAAAATGGTATTTATTTATGGTATCGGTTTATTCGGGTTTCTCATGTTCCAGATTTTTTAATTTTTTTTCTCGCACATTATATTTTAGAGAAAAATAACCTTCTGGATCATTCAACATAAAATACTTACAATTAAAAATACCACAAATACTGTCAAAATTTATGTGCAGAATAAATAAAATTATTTTGAAAAATTTAAAAATAAACATTTAATTCAGCAAAAATATTATAATTTCTCAACGAAAATAAATCAATAGATGGTTCAAAATTTATTTGCAT
This sequence comes from Rotylenchulus reniformis, assembly GCA_001026735.1. Taxonomy (NCBI): domain Eukaryota; kingdom Metazoa; phylum Nematoda; class Chromadorea; order Rhabditida; family Hoplolaimidae; genus Rotylenchulus; species Rotylenchulus reniformis. The sequence continues at coordinate 68,471 of LDKF01000211.1, read as the reverse complement.
TTTCATGAATAAATTTCATGTGATATCACAAAATATGCAAACATCGTCCAAACACACTTAGAAACAAAAGGTATTTTATATAAAATCTTTTTTCTTAACCAATCCATTTAAAATTCATACAATTTCTTATTAGCTGAACAATGATTTCAAATCATTTTAATCCGAAATTTTAGTAACATTTAATCTTTGTTTAAAAACTATCATTTCCTTGGGCATAATTATTTTTACTCTTTAGTTAATTAGTATTATATATCAAATTAGAGATTTTATGCATTCCAAGTTTATGTCATAGAATATAGGATAATGATCCTAAATTGAAAATTTAAAAATCAGAACATAAAGCACCAAAAGCTAACATTTTGTAAAAGCTTTGATTAATCAAATACATAAAAATAATAAATTATATAAGCCAACAGATAAAAAAAGGAATTGATTTATAAGCAACTTTTGACTTAGAATTAGAACCTAAAAATTGCAATTTTTTCCTAAATTCCATATCTGATATGGATGCTTTCCCCCCTAATTGTGGTCAAAATAAATAATTTAGCTCCTCAGAATTTAAATTTTCTTTCATTTATTTCTTTCATTTATTAGAGCATTAATCATTTTGTAATACCTAATTCATTTTTTGAGTTTAATCGGCGGCGTGGTGTAGTGGTCTATCACACGGGACGGCAAATCCCGGGACGTGGGTTCGAATCCCACCGCCGTGTCATCAGACATATACTCAATTCATCAGACATATACTCACTCAGCCATTAGCCGAGCGGTGATGCAGAGCAAATGGTGCAGACAAAGATCATTAACAAGAATCTCTAATACAGATCCCCTTTCCCCTCCACATGTTAGAGACCTAACGGTCCATTGTGGTTGTAATCCCGACTGGCACCCCAGAAATGGGGGAATACCGCCGACTGAGAGCAAAAAAAAAATTAATCGATAAAATTCCATGTTTCAAATCTTTATTTTGATTTTTTACAACCACCATCTAATATTATTTTATTGTTTTTTAGCTCCTTGCTTTACCCTTTCCAAATTTTAAATTAAAATTACATTTTTATGCAAATTTTATTGATAGTTGGTTGTTTTACCATCAGACTTGCAGGAAAGCATGGTATTTTTATGAAAATATTAAAAAACAAATAATTAATTTAAAAGCTTAAGAATTAATTGGTATTTAAAAATGAATAAGATAATTGTATTCATTTAATATTGTTTCGATATTTTTAAAATAAAAAATTTTCATGTGAAAAAACCGATAAATATGAGGAAAAGCACCCCTCTTCGAATATCGCTATGGAAGAATATGGTCTTATCCAAGCAATGAATGAAGTATTAGAAATCGACAATAAATTTCCGACGGTTATTTTTGCTTAATCTAATTATAATAAAAAGATAATAGTAAATGTGAATTGCTTTAAATATATAAGTAGTAAATTACTTTTGATTAAGAATTATCACTTTTATATGTTTCACTAAATAAAGTTTGTAAATTTATTACAAACATAGCCAACCCTTGAGTAATTTTGATACATCAAAATTAGCTGTTGGAAGAACTTAGAACTATAAGAATGGCACATCTTTATTTCATATAGACATAATAAAAAAATAATTTTATGAGTTTTATTTAAAAGAATGTCGAGAATTGGCAAATGTCCGATAAATGCAATATTAGTGAGGAAGGTGGAATATCTCCGAACTGCTTCGACCCCAAATTTAACCGCGATTTCCGAAACGAAAAGGTTTTTCTTTTCCAATTTTTTGGTGTATTTTTGATTTTTTAAGGACGATGGCACTGTGCATTATCGAGGAGGTCGTATTTATCAGCCTCCCTATGGTTCAATGCGATATGCGTTAAAAGTATTATTTAAGATATGTTTTTATTCTTCTTATTATCTTTTTCGAATTTATGGATATTCTCAAAACTACTTTATAATTTGTAGTGATCGAGAATTTTTAAAAATGGATTTTTGGAACATCCCGGATCGAATCCGGAACTAGTCCGGTAAAAATCTAGGTCCCCGAAAAGATCGGACCCGAATCCGGGTTCGGCTTCGAAGACCGGGTGCGGCTTCGAATTCTATCACACAATGTTTTTGCAGGTGCTAGACAAATACCCTCCTGATAACAAATGGCTAAATAAAAAGGTGATATTTGTTACAACAGTCTTAGATAATAATTATATATTTTTCAATTTATTTGTAGATTCAAGAAAAGCATCGGGAAAAACCGATGGAAGAAAATCATCATAATTTGGAAAATCCAAAGCAAGAAGTGTGGCCAGTTGCTTACCATGGCACCTCAATTCACAATGCTATTGGCATTACGGTAGACGGATTCCGTGTTGACTACAGCATAAATCAGATGTACGGCAATGGCATCTATGTCTCGCCGAACCCAGAAACTGCGCTAGAATATGCCGAAGAATACAAATATAATGTATGGCATGACATTATGTATATCATGAATGAATGCGGAATTTTAGTTTTTAAATCAATAGACTAGTTCCACCAGGTGCCATATAATGCGTTGGCCAACTCCCTTGTAGAGTACTGTAAAAACCAGGTCATTGTGAAGTACTATCGGATCGGTATTTTTCGGTATTGGCTATATCTCATGGTTGCAGTGCAAGCTTGGATTTTTTTTCCTTTCCACATAATTAGCAAAAATAAAATAATTAGGGGTTGTAAAAAAGAAAAATCAATTTTTTTATTTACATGTGGAACTAGAAGCTAAATACCGAAAAATACCGAGCCTCGGTATTTTCGATAATTGATAGATTTCACGAAAACGCTTTCGGTTTTTTGATTTTTCTTTTTTTACAACCCCCTAATTATCTTATTTTTGCTAATTATCTGGAAAAGAAAAAAGTCCAAGCTTGCACTGCAACCATGCTAATACCGAAATTTACTATAAGCAATTCCTTTAAGGTTACTGTAATCCAATATAGTGAGCTCACAATTAATGGTCATATAATAATATACCATTTTAAAATATAAGAATAAAAATTATTCAATAATAATATACCATTTTAAAATATAAGAATAAAAATTATTCAATAATAATATACCATTTTAAAATATAAGAATAAAAATTATTCAATAATAATATACCATTTTAAAATATAAGAATAAAAATTATTCAATAATAATATACCATTTTAAAATATAAGAATAAAAATTATTCAACAACATTTTATTAGAACCACAATATTTCGAAGGTCTAACCTCATCAGATTTTTAATTTATTTATTTATTTGCAGGGAAAGATGTATCTGCTAATCATACAAACGAGGGTTGACCCGAACCAGTTGCAGGTGGTTTATAGGAGCTCAGTGAACCCGAAAGATGAATATTGGCTGTTGCCCGACAAATATGCTATTCGGCCCTATGGAATTTGTGTCTATGAATTCTAAAATTGGAAAGGCGTTAAGTCGTGACAAAGTGACCGGATATTACAATCCATTTTTCAGACCTACACTAGCTTTAAAACAATGTAAAATAAATCATTTATTATTTTTTCAAATAAATAAAAATCATATAGGTATTTCGTAACCATAGTCTAATGATGTTTGATATTTTCGACAAATAGTGGCTATCTGACTTTTTCGGATCCGTCATTTGCGGACATTTCGTATTGACTTCAGTTTTATTTCAGTTCAAATGTAATTTAAATAAAATAACTTGATACCAAAAAATAAAGTAAAAAATTGGCTACGAAATTAGCCTTGGCCTACTCGAACTAGTTGTCTGTAAAAAAAGTTATAGCCAAAAGACACTGTATTTGGCCATAACTTTTTCATAGTGGGCCAAATTATAGGATTATTTAACTCTTGTTTTTTGAATTAGGATAGTTTCTCTAGGTTACAAATGAGCCGATTTATAACATGGTCCGCAAATGTCGATTCCGCAAAACAACGCCAATTGGTTATTTATAAAAAAAAAGAAAATTATTTGAAAGTTGAGAGCATTATATAGAAAATTCTGAAAAAAAAGAATATTCAGTGATCGCCACGCATATGTTGCAATAAATCAACGAAATTCTCCTTGATGGTCAGCCGTTGCAAACTGTTTTCTCGATTGGACACCAGCATCGCACCATCCTCCACCGATGCCAGATTCCATTTTCCGAATTTTATTGCATGAGATTCGCGCGGGATGGACAGAATGGACTTTGTCGGAAAGCGTGAGAAGACCGAAGCCTCCGCTTTGCGCAATTTACGAATCAATCCCGCCCCATCTCTTTTACTGTTGTTGTAGTGCTTCGTATCTCCAAAATAATGCAGAAAGCCCAGACGACCGTTCATGACGAATAGAAGCCATTCAGCGGGAGAAAATCGAAAAATTTTATAAATGATTCTTTTATAAGATTAATTCATTATAAAATCCTTTCTTAAAATGACATTTTGTTCTCAATAAAAATTCGAAAAATCCACTCCCTGGATTTGCTACGAATTTTTTTATGGTACTGGGTAGTGATCGGCACGGACTAAATCGGGATCCCGAACCGGATCCCGTCCGACAAAAATTGAAAATCCTCTAGGACTATTCGGGATCGGGACTGAATCGGGATTCCCGAACTGGATCCCGTCCGACCCTCCTCGCCGAATACTAGTTTTTCCGAATTCCAAGAAAAAAGTGGAATTTTCAAAAAATATATACATTTTTTCAAAAATTTTATAAAAATTTCTGAGAAAGTTGTACGATATCCGTTTATTGTTATTAAATTACTATCAAAATTAAAAATTTTGCTCCTAATGGTCGTTTTTTGCGCCAATTTGTCGTTTTTTTTGCACCCAATTGTCGTTCCAGAGTGCTTTTCTCCAAACATCAAAAACCTGGTATCTTCCTTAAAAAATTCATAAAAATCTGGTAAAATCCTGGTAAAATTTTTTGAAAATCCTGGCAAAAATCCTGGCGCCTTATAAATTGATTAAAATTATGCGTCAATATACAAAAAATTATACATCATATTCTGGGCATTTTTTTGAGCAAACTGGGCTGGAAAGTGAGACCATAAGCTTGTGAACAATCGAAATAGGGGTTCAATTTAATAGAGACCAGAGAAAAATTAGGGGGTGCCGGCGATCCCGATAGGGACCGCCGGGAAAATTTTTTGAAAATTTTTTGAATTTTCTTAAGGAAATGGTCACTTTTTTGGGGAAACCATTTTAATTTTTGGTTAAATTTTTCTCTATTTTTTTCAATTTTGGAGGGCCCGGCTGTCCCGATAGGGACCGCCAGAGAAAATTTTGAAAAAATATGTATAGCCAGGGTGTCTAAACAGCCACATTTATGTGGCATTTGCCACATTTTTGACCATCTCGCCACATTTTTTCCACATTTTTGACCTTTGCCACATTTTGCCACATTTTTGAAAAATTGAAATTTTGATCAAAAAATGATCAATTTTCTTAATAAAATGACCTAAATTCTCAAAAAATTTTCTCCGGCGGCCCCTAACGGGGCCGCCGGCACCAATTAATACTTTGAAAATTCCTCATAAAAGTGCTCTTAACCAAAAAAAATTCTCAATTTTCTTAAGCAAAAGAGCCTGAATTTTCAAAATTTTCTCCGGCCGCCCCTATCGGGACCGCCGCCACCCTCACCATATATATAAAGTTTCTTTCTAAAAATTATCNATGGTTCAAATCCAAGCGTCCAACCTCCATCAAAACCTTTTTAAAAATCTCGCCAACACATTCAAAATCCATAAAATATATATGTAGAGCAATTCTCATTGCATCAAAATGGTAAAATTATATATGGAAATTTTCTTCTCGCCAATTCTCATCCCTATGTGGATTAGGTCAGGGTGTCTAAACAGCCACATTTATGTGGCATTTGCCACATTTTTGACCATCTCGCCACATTTTTTCCACATTTTTGACCATCTCGCCACATTTTTTCCACATTTTTGACCTTTGCCACATTTTGCCACATTTTTGAAAAATTGAAATTTTGATCAAAAAATGATCAATTTTCTTAATAAAATGACCTAAATTCTCAAAAAATTTTCTCCGGCGGCCCCTAACGGGGCCGCCGGCACCAATTAATACTTTGAAAATTCCTCATAAAAGTGCTCTTAACCAAAAAAAATTCTCAATTTTCTTAAGCAAAAGAGCCTGAATTTTCAAAATTTTCTCCGGCCGCCCCTATCGGGACCGCCGCCACCCTCACCATATATATAAAGTTTCTTTCTAAAAATTATCCTCAAAAAATGGTCAATTTTCTTATGAATGTGGCCAAATATTCCCAAATTTTTCTCCGGCGGCCCCTATCGGGACCGCCGCCATCCCCCTCCCCCCTTAAGAGAAGGTGAATTGTACAGTTTACATCACCGCCAAAGACTACTCTTAAAGATCACTTTATTTCCACCAACAATTGCTTGACAAAGTGAAAAGTAGTGAAAAATATGCGGAATAAATGTTTTTGAATAATTTTATTTGATTTTTATTCAAAATTTAAAGAAGCCACATTTTTTGCCACATTTTTCACAAAAATTGCCACATCTTTGCCACATTTTTCAGGCTGAAAATGAGCAAATGCCACATTTTTGTGGTTTGGATCTAGACACCCTGATGTATACCCTTCTTATTAAGAAAATTGACCATTTTTGGGGCAAAATTAGCAAATTTTAGGAAAATGACAAAATCCTGGTATTTCCTGGTATCGAGAGAAATCCTGTGAAAATCCTGGTAAGGACCCCATTTTCCTGTGAAATACCAGGTTTGGTATTTTTTTGAAATACCAAAAAAAGCACCCTATGTCGTTCGCAAAAAATTGCACCAAATTTTCATGAAGCCTTCCCGGGTACTTACTCCAATTTCAGCGCAATACTATCGCACCAAATTAACAGGGAATGCTTGGTGCGGATCAGCTTCCAGTCCTTCCAGCGATACATCACTTTCCGTCTCAATGTCCACACATCACCCGTATCATCATCATCATTCGTTGCAATCGGTGCTGCATGTTCACTCAGACCTGCATCAATCTGCAAAACTACTAGTGATATTCGAGTGTATCAGCCTCAACTCTAGATAATGATTTTTTTTGTCTTTTTGGGTTTCGGTCTTGATTCTCGGAACTTTTTCTCAGTTCCGATTCATTTTATTAGTGCTTTCTTGTTAACTTTATTTGGGGGGGGGGAAGAGGCAAAGTTTTATCAGGAGAAGAGCACTTATAAAATTTTATTAGTACCCCTCCCCCGTTAAAAGTTTTCTCCATCCCCCCTCCATTAGCAGGAAGTATCCATTAACAGTCTCGATCTTGATTCGCAAGACTACGACTTTTACTCCATTAGTCATTAGTCACCCTCTTAAGAGATGTNTTAGTGCTTTCTTGTTAACTTTATTTGGGGGGGGGGAAGAGGCAAAGTTTTATCAGGAGAAGAGCACTTATAAAATTTTATTAGTACCCCTCCCCCGTTAAAAGTTTTCTCCATCCCCCCTCCATTAGCAGGAAGTATCCATTAACAGTCTCGATCTTGATTCGCAAGACTACGACTTTTACTCCATTAGTCATTAGTCACCCTCTTAAGAGATGTGACTTGTTGGATAAAATACCGTAAATTCTCTATTATAAGGCCTAGGCCTTATATTTTTCAACCTCGGTCGAAGGAGGGCCTTATAATAGAGGGAGGGCCTTATATTAGAGGGAGGGCCTTATATTTTTCAAACCCAGTCAAAGGGGGGCCTTATAATAGAAGGAGGCATTATAATGGAGAATTTGCGGTAAATGAAATTTTTTTTCTAAATCCTGTGGTTGTCGTTGTCATCCATCGATTCCAAATAAAAAATCTACCAACCTGTTGCTTTTTCAGCTGAGTTTGTTCCCGCTTCTTTATCGCAACCAGCTCTAAAAAAGATATTTAAGGATTGAAATTTGCTTTTTTATGCATAATTCTAAGAGGACATTATAAAAACCTTTGATGGCATAATTCACTGGCAACATTGATACTGGAAGCTCGCATTCCGCGCGACACTGCGTGCAACGGATGATGCCATTGCTATGCTGCAGTTTCTTCAAACAACGCGTGCAGTTTGTGTGACCGCAGGGCAACATGCGCGGACCGCGGTACAAATCCAGACAAATGGAGCAGCTCAGCGCTTTAGCATAAGCATCCGTGTCGTTTCGTGAATTTATTTCTAGGAGAGATATGTGAAACCTGATTTGATATCAGATATGGCACGTGCCAAAACCCAGTAAGTTCTCTAAAAACTTTTTAAAGAGCTTGTTAGGGCAAAATTTCCAGCGACAAAATTGTGCAGAATTTTATGTTTTATCAACTTATATTTTTAATTTTTTACAATTCGGCCCAAAGGTTTGAAATATCCCTTAAAACCTTATTTTTCAGTATTTCGGGAAAATTTGAACTTTTTAGCTAAATTTCGAAAAATTAAAAATACCAGATGATAGAGCATAAAATTCTGTATAAGGCTTTTGTACTTTCGCCCTAGCAAGCTTAGAAAAAAGTTTTCGGCCAGATTAATTTTCTAGATTTATAAAATCCATTTGGGATTTTATACTAACGCGCAAGCAACGACGTTAGCCTTTATTTCCTATAATCCTTATTTCATATAAGCCTTGTTACCTAATAAAATTATTTTCTTTTTTTAATGCTTAATAGCACTGTGGAATTGGGTTTAAATGCTAACGCGGCATTTGAGTGTTTAATTGTTTGGATGTTTTATACTAACGTGCAAGCACCGTTAAAAATACTAGAAGATAGAGCATAAAATTCTATACAACTTTGACTCTGGAAGTTTTGGCCCAGCCAGTGGGTGGGAAAATGAGAAATTTTGGCACCGGTTCCAGCTTCGGCTCCGACCCTTGAAAAATTTTTGCTCCGGCTCCAGCTCCTGCTCCGGAACCACAAAAAATTTAGCTCCGGCTCCAGCTCCGGGCTCCCAAAAATGCAAGCTACGGTTCCGGGCTACGGAAAAGCTCCTGGGGTGGCGCTTAATCTCTAGTACTAAAGAAAAAAAAAGAAATGCATGGAAATCAACACTATTTCTTTTTTCTCTGGTCGTCTGTGTGCCCTCTGCTCTCTCTCGCATGTTTAGCGGACAAAGAGAGGCTGTACGGAGCGCAGAGCGGAGTTGATGGCAGTAGGCGCAGAGATAACATAGAGGAGAAAAATAGTGTGGGATTTCTCCCTCTTCCCTCACAAAAAAGTGACCTGTCACTCATTTTGCCTATGCAACAATAGTCATTGTCGGAGCCGGAGCTTTCGAAAATTTTCACGGCTCCGGCTTCAGCTCCGACTCCGGGTTCCAAAAAATTTTGGCTCCGGCATCCGGTGCCGGCCTTTCCGAAATTTTGGCTCCGCTCCAGCTCCGGAGCCGGAGCGGAGCCGGAGCTTTTCCCAACACTGGCGCCTAGCAAACTTTAAAAAAGTTTTGCAGAATGTATTGGGTTTGGCACCTTTTTTTGTATTGCACATTTTGGCATTTTTTTGTAATGACATAGCACCTTTTAAAGCATCAAATTTGGCCAGTCTGGCTAAAAACTTTTTTTGACCTTGTCAGACCAAATGTATGCGAAATTCAATGTTCTTTGGTCTTTTTAGTTTTCGAATTTCTCAAAAGGTTTTTAAATAATGACTCAGCACCCATCAGGCATTGTCTAAACGGTGTTATGTCGTTTCCTCACAACCAGGGTTTCCATCTGTCCTTATTTATAAGGATTGTCCTTATTTTGAGGAGTCTCAATCTTATAAAAATAAAATGTCCTTATTTGTAATATTTGTCCTTATTTTAGACCCGTCCTTATTTTATCCCTTATTTTATCCTTATTTTTGGGATTTTGGAAATTTTTATTTAAAAATGACC